>JADKLZ010013104.1:0-24855 GCA_021533235.1 Biomphalaria straminea | reverse complement strand
GACGAGATCCTTCTGCACGAAGCTCCCTGTTTAGTGGTGCCAGGTATGCGAATTTCCCCCTTCACCTGTTCGTAATCTATCGAAGCAACACCAGAAGCTAAATATAACTAGCAGTAAATTCAAACATAAAGAGGTGCTTAAATAGTCCAAAAACAAAATTAATTTAACAGTAATTTGCGTCGGCATACACAGTATGATGTTCATATCGTGAATCAGTAAAACGTTATCTAAAATGTGCCGAAAAAAAACGATGAATTATCTATTAGGCCTTTTCATTTCATTTTTTTGGTATTTATATAAAAATTTAAAACTTATTAAAAATGTCATACTAAAAAATGACCTCACCATGCGGGGTCCTGTATCGACAGTAGCCAAACAGAACAGCTGATAGAATAGCAACAAAAACTATACTTGACACAGAACTTGATGCAATCTTGATGGCATCTGTAATAAATGCAATAAGAATAATTGTAAGCAAACAAAAATATGTAGGCCTATAAATATTTTCTGAACATTTGAAAAAAAAAACATGCCTAAGTCTACCAAATATAAAAAAAAAAAGATGCATTCCGTTTTTAAACGAAAGATATCTATTACTGCTACTAATGTCAATAATTTCCTTACTTAGCTTTAAAATAAAGCACGGGAACTTTTTGGTCAGATGTATTATGGATTCCCAAAACACATGAGGCCCGTCATTTAGTGTTATTAGGCCCGCTGGCACAGAAAGTAGAAAACGTTGGAACTCTCAATCGGTCAAATGTAAAATGTTTATTTGTTGTAAAATTGTTTACTTGTTTAGGATGTTCCTTCAGAGTTAAAGATAATTACTTCCTAGTCCAAACCTCCAACAGGACGACGTGGGATGGGAACGGGCGGGGTTTGAACCCTGGACCATCGATAAATCTCAACGACAGTCCAGCAAGCAAACCGCACGACCAGACAGCCATCCTGCAATAGTATTCTTTTTTTTTTTTTTGCATGTCAGTAAACAGAAATATTTTTTTTTTTATTTCGGCAAAAAAAGTTAAATATAGCTTATGGTTCTTGAGCTGGCTGTTTGCTTCATATCGTGTGTGTCTGTGTGTGTATGTAGGTATTTTTTTTCTCTGTCTGTGCGATTTGTGTAATGTTCTATTTGCATGAACACAATTACTACCGTGCTTTGTTGATTATCAAAATGGGAGAACTGAAAAAGAAAATCTGAATTGAGAAACTTTTATCTCAAGATTTTAAGATTGATGAAAAAATAAACCAGGCGAGACAACAGTTAGCTAAACGGATATTTTAAACGAGAAATGAAGCCATTATTCCCAATGTAAAGTCTAGTAAAGTTCCCCTCTCAGACTTTGTGGTCTATAGAGTAAAGGTCATCTGTTTTTGTGGTCTACGGTTAACGACGGTGTCATGTGGCAAGCACTACGCCCGACCTCCTTTACTTTTCTCCAACTAACCTTAGGACTCAGGGGCGCCCGAAGATCCAGAAATTAAAAATCATAGTCCTCACTAGGACTCAAACACGCGATCTCCGATTCGGAAGGCCAGCCGCAGCGCCTCCTTTTCTGAAGGTAAACGCATACAATCTTTCTTGCAGTGGTGAAAGTAACGTATCATAAAAAGAAGAATATACCAACTATCTATTTAAAATTGTAGCGTAAATGGGTATCATCTAGTCTGGTATACTTTTACCAGTTAACCTTACAATTCTTTCCCCTGTTCGAGATATCATCAAACAAAGTAATTTATTAAAAGTAAAGTAAACTATCCCCCTCCAGACCTTGCGATCTACGGGGCAGATGGTGACCGTCACTTCATCCCCGGTCACTTCATCCCCGGTCACTTCATCCCCGGTCACTTCATCCCCTGTCACTTCATCCCCGGTCACTTCATCCCCGGTCACTTCATTCTCAGTCTTTTCATCCCCAATTAAATATTTTTTTTATTTATTGTTCAATTGTGCTGGAAAGAACTTGATTTTAAGCCCTTATTTGATCTTATATATAAATATGATAAATAAACATAAATATGATTGAGATAAATCTTTTTTGAAATTTCTTTTACAAGTTATTAAATGCAGCTGCGTCCGAAGATCCAGAAATTAAAAATCATAGTCCTCATTTTAATTGATGAGAAATATTATAATATATTGTAAATCTGGGTAGGTACTTAGCTATAGCGCTTCTATTGAATGTGGGGGATGTAGTATTATAATATTATCTCGAGATTGATGTAATAATCAAAGGCCAAGGTGTGGTAGAAGTAGTGGAAATCTTTTGAGAGATAAGAACGATTAGAGTAGTTATGAACATGCCATTGGCGCCCGCAGGATTTTTCGTAGGGGGGGGTGTAAGCACAAACGGATCCAGAACTTTGGAGTGGGGAGGGGTCGAGTTTTTTCCAAAACCTAACTCTAACGCCTAGTATACCTTAACCCTGTGCATAAACGTGCGTTCCGCATATATATATCTACATATCAGAATAAAAAAAAAAGTGTTTCGCAAACTTCGTCGAAAAAAACAAAACAAACCCAGTCATGTTTAGGCCTTTCTCGTGATAGTTTAGGGGTCTGGGGGAGCGCTGGAAGCCTCCTTATAAATGGGGTTCAGGGCAAAGTCCCGACGCCAAAAGCGTTTTCATGCATTTTTTTTCACTGCAGAAACTTTTTTCCTAACATCTATAGCTCGTAAGCTCATTATTCAGAACTGGGGTTCGGGGCGAAGACCATACGCCAAAAGCGTTTTATTGCATTCTTTACTGCAGAAAAGCATTCTCCTGACATCTGCAGCTCATTATTCATCGTATGTCTGTCACTTTGTTTTGTAACAGAACTTTAATTCAAAGCTCCAAACAAAAAATTTCGGAAGTGGTAGGGAAAATTAAGTTTACCAAATAGATTCCACTCTAATTTTTCTTTTGAATTTTGAGGAGCTATAGTCCCACATTTATTTAACTAGAAAAATATCAGATTGAGTAAAAGTTGGAAAAATGACTAGTAAAAGAATATTATGGTTCAGAGCACAAACGCTATTGCTAGGGACAGTTACTGAAAAAGAATGCAGCCGTCACAGTGCAGCTTTGGCCAAGTAGTTTGTTCTTGTCTAGACTGTACAATGACGATAAATACATGCAGAGCGTCTCTCTGAACAACAGGTAATAAGCCAATTAACCAGTTTCATCAGTAAATACCCAGAAAATGCAAATAATTCATGTTGCTACAACTTGTTTTTTTTTTGGTCTATTCCAGCTGCCTGTGTTCATTTGAACCACATCAACGTTTTGACTTCGAAGATTACATGTGAAGAACTTTCTTGTATCTCTTCTATTGTAAACTGGTGGACATGTTTAACCTGCTATTTTATCGGGCGCTGATACCGATCGGAACTCAGCAAGACTCTTTTGTTCAAAGAAAATAAAACACTTATCACATCGAAAGATAATTGGCAAATTAATTAATTAGACCTGAACTAAAAATATTTTTCCCTTTGCAACTTCTTGTGTAATTAAAGAGGCTAATCCTTTGTACTTTCACACTTTTTTGTACTACAATTATGAATGAAATCTGCAACCCAGGACTTTCATTTAATGCTCGCTCTTCATGTTGATCTATCCAGCACCACTTTTTCCCAACTGTAATGCCGATTTGGAAGAGTTTTGTGTCGCGATTGCATACATTACATTACATTAGTTAGTACATTAGTTTAGCAGTGGACGACCAGCGGATACTTGCCTTCTGTAAATCAACATTCAGAAGGTCTAGTGAAAGTCGATCTTGTGGCATTGATAATAATTATAGATATGTGCAAATAAAACAAATCGTAGTGACTTGGATGTTTTAGACGCCCTTTTTAGTGCAAAGAATCCCTAACCTATAGTAAATCTTATATGGTCGGATATAAACTACAGCTCGACCTATTCTAGTAACAATAATAGCATATCTTTACAACTGTACTTCAGTTGAAGCACTACTTGTTAAATTACTACACTTTACAATGGTCCAATTAAAGGTCTTTAGAGTTGCACTTAGAAATTAATGCGCACAATTTTCCTGAACATTAATTTATTTAACTCTTGAATCAATAATGCATAGGGGTAGGGGAATACATGGAGGTGCACTTGCACCCCCCATGGATTCTGACTAAATCTACATCTACGTAATAAAAAAACACATCTGGATGATGTATTTCAGAATAAAATATTTTTTAAAAATTTGCTACATTGTGGCTACTCACATGGTTAGCCATCCAATCCATACGCCTGGGCTAATCTACTACTACGTTAACCACTAGCATTATTTCTTCAGCTGCTACTTAAAAGTTAATTGATTTGGTGGTGCGAAAAAATTACTAAAATTTTGCTACTCAGAATCCAGGGGGGTGCAAGTGCACCCCTTTGTACCCCCCTGCGGCCGCCCATGGACCATGCCGCTGATAGCTTATCATCAAAGGCCAAGGTGTTGTTAAAGTAGTGGAAATCCTTTAAGAGATAGAACGATTAGAATACTAATGATCATGCCACTGATAACTCTTGACGACCACCTTTACCTTTATTTTATTTTTATAACTCTCTTTCTTGAAAATGGGCGCGTCATTTGTAGCCTTGAAATAAGTTTTTTTTTTCCTAATAAACGCCATATATATATATATATCATTCATGTCGCCTATATAAGTTTTGCTTTAATTTCTTTTAAACATGTATAGTACAAAATGTGTTATAGGCAAAAGAGAATTACAAACATTGTTCAGCAATATGAATCGATGGATCGTCTTCTGTACTTAGAGTAGCTTATCAATCTTACGATCTTTGGAGGATGTATAAACAAAATTTTGTATGACCTCTATAACTATAAATGTTACGTTTTTATAGTTTCTAGTATCATTTAATTTTTTTCTTATCTAATGTGTGACACTTTTTGTCATGTAAATAAAATAAATATATTAAATGTTGCTTATTTCATGATTTCTACGATTACTTTTTGTTTGATAAAATGATTCAGATGATGAAAAGAACAGGGGATGAAATGACTGGGTACCGGGCAGATGATGTTAAGGTCCTCTGTTTCTTTGGCCAACAGTTAACGACCATTCGCCTTTAATTACCCAACTAAAGTCAGGTACCCATTGGAATTAGGTGGACTCAGAGCAGTGGCGTAGCTAGGGTGGGGGAGAAGGGTGTCGAATTTGAAAATCCTCCACTTGAGGGGGCCCCAAATTAGTATTTTTTACATTGAATGTTAAATATTACGCAAAATGCAGGGGCCCCCAACGAAGTCAAGCCCCCAAACCAAACGATGAAAAACTCCTAGCTACTCACCTTACTCAGGGGCGCCCTAAAATTCCCGAAATTCAAAGACCCAGTCTTCGCCGGGATTCGAACCCAGGACCTAATGTTAAGAAGCCAGGCGTTTAATCATTCGACCACCGTGCCCCTTAAGTAATTTTATTATCAATAGTTAATTAATTTTTTTACTCATTGATTCTCGTGTTGTCTGGTGAAAGAAATAATTGAAATAAAAAGAAAAAAGAAATAATTGTGCAAAGTTTCAACTTGATCCGGGTGTGGGAGAAATAACGTGTACAATATTTTGGACAGACAGAGTTGATATAAGCTTTGCAATAAAATGTTATAAACGTAACGTTTATCTTCCCATGCAATGCTTTCGAATATACAATCAAATCTAGTCAGTCTCTGTCATGATACTCGTTTGATGATAGGGAAGAACGCTACAAAGTTTAAATGTTTTTATGCTAAAATACAAATAAAATTAGGTTTTATCTCTTACTTTTGGGATGTTGACAAACAAAGAAAAATAAAAGTTCTTGAAACAAATAGTAGTCAATGGATTAAAAGTCCTTTAATACATGTTTAATAAGCATATTAGATATTTCTTTGGATTGTATAGATATCACATTGCTACAGAAAAAATAAGATCTAATTGATGTCAGATGTCGCGCTTTTTCCTTTAAGCAGTTTTCCAAAATGAAATTTTTGCTGATTTTTGTTGTTGAGATAGACGATAATTTATAGTACACGCATCCCAATCTTTGTGCATTTTACATCTTAAATTTAAATCTTTTTTCCACTGCCTCCCATGCATCCATCCATTTATCCACCATCCATCCACCCAGCCACATGATTCAGATGTTCAAATAGTTCGAGGCAAGCATTCCCATTTTATGAACCATGTGACCCGAGAAAGGCTTTTACTTCGTGGCCAGGATGAAAAATTGGCTCTTCACCGATTTCTCTGTCAGGAGACCCCGTTGACTTCACTAGGTGATCATTTATTCACACCCGTCTTGGCATGTTGCACGTTATCCCGAACCTCTTCGTGAATTCCTCCTTTCATGTGTGGCTGGGAGCTCAAGCCCCACGTGGGGGCCATCTTTAAGCCTACACTGTCCAATCGTACCCGTAAGAAGACCATCACCACGCGTATGAGCCGCTTTGAGAAACGGGCTGATGGGGGTTTCGGACTGGTTAGCGAGCTTTTTTTACATCCCTACCACGTATAATGTACCCTCGCTAGAGGATACGTGTGGTAGTCCACTGAGAGATATGTTTGCTACAGTACTTCGCCTATCCACTTTCCCGAGAGGACGTTTCCACCGGAGGTGCCACGCTGAGACGACGGGAGCTTTTCCTTTGGCATCCACCCACACATCCATCAACTGAGCTGTATATCTATTATTATAGGTATAAAAGCAGATATTACACAAAACGTATTTTGAAAAAAAATATTCTTATTCTTACCAGGCATTTGAGTTCCGGTTCCATTAGATACTGTCTCATTACACTCTGGTAAAGAAAAATATTTACACAGAAATAAAAGTGAAACAAGGTTACAAAGACAGTGTGTGTGGAAACACGAGCTTAAAATCGGCCCCCGAAGTGGTCCACCCAGGCAGGTTTCAATATTTTTAGAAAGAACATCCGAATGAAATTATATCAAAGATTATTGACAGCTCATATGTAGTGCCCCAGCAGTCAAAATATACATCTTCCGTGCTTTGATCTATCAAAGTTTGCCTTGTAAAGCCGATGTTCTACGCAACTGCCACACCTCTTTTATGAGTTGGTAAATTATATAGTAAGTAACAGTGTGTCACCAATATAAAACATAGTGAGATATGTGGTTTATATCATTTTAATTGTCTTAAATTAGGTCTCATTTATATTGCATACGTATTAGGTTTTTTCTCTTTAAATACTGCTTGCATAAAATCGGACATCGCAATATTTTAGGTCATTCAAAGTCCTGATGCAACGGCTATTTTTTTCTTTTCTAAAAGCTCAAAATATAATTTTTAAAAATCATTTATGCAAACAGTTTTTTAAAGAGAAAAACCTAATTAGTATGCATTATAAATCAGACCTAATTTAAGATAATTAAAAATGTTATAAACTGCATTTTATTTCACGTTAGACTTGTTCAATGATTGATACCATATCTATGTAACTAACTCAAAAAGAGGTAAAGCAAAAAGGCCCAAGGATTCCTATGATGATAAAACTAGTGACGGACAAGTTTGGACAGTTTATGAACAATTTTAACGTGAACGGTTGTATAAACCAGGGGTCGGCAACCCGCGCCTCGCGAGCCGCATGCGGCTCTTTGGGTTTGAAGCTGCGGCTCTTTAGTTCTACACGCAAATATTATTAATTTTATCGAAATATTTTTAGCGGCCCCCGTAAAAGTAAAAGCCGCTATTAGGTTTGTGCAAAATGTCCGTCTCTCCGTCTGTCCGTCTGTCACACTCAGGGCGCCGAAACTAGAAGAGATCCAAAAAATATTTTTTCACCATTAAATGCGGCTTGAAAAGTTTAGGTGCAACGGCTACTTTTAGTTTTCTAAAAGCAAACCGTTTAATTTATAAAATTTATTATGCAAGCGATTTTTTAATAACAAAACACGAATTCTGAAACAATTACGTAAATGTTAGGGAGGAAATGTTACTATAAGAAATGCTCTCCGCGCGAGGATATCACGCACATTTTTTAAAATGAACTTTTAGCAGCGACTTTCGTGTACTAGCGTAAAGCCCGGCAATGACATGATTCTAAACTAATTTCTTAATTTTAAAAAAAAAATCAGATTTAAAAAAAAATTGTTTAGTGCCCCCATTAGAATGAAAGAAGCATATTTTTGTGCGTTTTGTCTGTTGGTTGGTCTGTCCGTCACACTAAAGGCTTTTGAAAATATAATTTAACCTTTACTGTTCTTTCAGAAATATTGCGATAGTTTAAGGATGGGAGCATACAGGAATTTAGCCAGGGACCAACGATAAATCCGAACTAAAGTCTAGTGCGCAAACATCAAGATAAGGCAGGTTTATACCCTTCTTGCCATCCTCCGTCGTCCAGCGAGAAGTTAATTATTTTCAACTTAGAAGGAACATCCGAAACATTTTGCGAATAGGCAAGTTTTGACAGGGATCCGACTCCGACGGGGGCCGCCTCTTTGTAATCTTGTTTTTTAGTAAAAAGAAATTGTGCAAGTACAATTTATTGTTGCAAGAAAAAAGTGCGTCTCTTTAAAACTTTAAAATTGTGTAAATTGTAATTTTTGGCTCTTTTGACTCAAAAGGTTGCCGACCCCTGGTATAAACCGTAAACATGTTTTATTGGCAATGTAGTATCTTCAATACTGAATAAACAAGAGGATTCAAATTAAAGATTTAGCCTTCACAAAACAATTATATCAATTATAAGACCTCAGTCGGTCCAGATTCACATCTAGCTTTACATTCACTTTCACCTATCCTATAATCTGCTGGACCGCTGGGGCACTACATAAGATCTGTCAACCTTCTTTCTACATTCTTATCTGTCATTTGTCTTAGATATAATTTCATTCGAATGTTCTTTCTGAAAATATTGAAACCTGCCTGGGTGTACCACTTCGGGGGCCGATTTTACGTTTGTTTTTACACACAAACTGTCTTTGTAACCATGTTTTTATTAATACTAGTAAGCACAATTTGAACTGGGGTTAAATGCAGTGGCATAGCTAAGGGGGGGGACTTTTGAAAATCCCCCCGGGCCACTACTTAGGGGGGCCCCCAAACGGGTGTCCGAAATTTGTTTTTAAATACATAAATTAATATATTTGATTGGTAAATAGTGTCAACAGGTGTCCTTTTTTTCAACATTTATTGATTAAATTTATAACAAAGACTAAATCTAGTTCTAGGTCTGTGGAAACGTCTGTTAGGCATAAATCCAAAAGCAATTTTTATGAACTGTGATAATCACTTTCTCAACCTGGCAGCTTTTCATTCTGTTGAAACAGATCCAACAAAATTGTCACCTTTTTTTTGGAACTGTACATGAATTTGTTCAACTTTTTTTTTCAAATTTAACCCCATAGATCCTTCCTTTTATTTTTACTTTATTATCACATCCTTCCTTTTAAAGTTCTTAAGACTGATATCTACTAGGAACTTTAACAATTCGACCACTTCTGGTTGTCTTGAATGGCACAACAGTTTCTCTAGACGTTGATCTATAACTGTCTATTTCGTTTGTTCTAACAGTTTACTGTTGGTTGCCGTCATCGGTATCATAGTACCCAGAGATATCTTCATCGAAACCCTTGTTCAAGAAGCGTTAATTTCTTCTGTATGTTTCCCATCGTTTGTTTATGATGTAAGATCTGGGTGAGGAATGTTTTTTTTAAATTGACAACTGCTTTCTGCCATGTTTGTCAAAGACGAACTCTCACTTTGTCTCCGACAGAGTAATCTTTAGATAGTCTTGCTTTCGCATCGTATTTCACTTTGCTTTTCATCTGTCGTTCGTTGAATAATGTCTCTACATTTTCAGTTACCGATGGTTTCAATAGTTTGGGATCAGTTGGAATGATGTCACTGATTGTTCTACTCATCAGCAGTTGTGATGCTTATCGGAGTATTTCTATATTCGAGCATAGCAAGATATGGATCCTTCCCACTTTAGCATGTCCTGAATCCTTTTTCTTATGCACAAAACATAAACAATAAATCAATTGAAACTCATTCATGCTTTCTGCAAAATGATGAGCAATGGACGAAGCTGATCACCCAATCCAACGAAAAAGCAAAAGAAGGTAGTGAATACTATGGATTCCCTGTAATCAAAACAACCAGAAGAAAGAAAAGACTTTATAGGAAGTTAAGTTCTAATGTAGGGCTGTCAATAGAACTGCATTTCAAACGTGATGCGACAGAACTGCTGGACAGATTTCATATGGGGTGAAGGACAGATTACAAAGGCTAGAAAAAAAAATTGAACCCTTGGATTTCTTCTTGAACCAAGACACCTGTTGGATGATGACACGCTTATGACAAGCTGTTACTTTTTCCTGTTTGTATGATGAAATAAATGGCAAATCTCTTTTTCAATGATGTCATTGATGTACGAGCAGTTTTCATCAACAAACTAGTAGGCTAATACAATCTACAAAAAACATATTGCGGAAACAGGCTTCATATGGTAATAACGTGTACTCAAACCTGCAACCTCATCCGAATACCGCTAACTCACTTCCCAATACTAAAAAGTATTGATGTAGATGATGTTATAGATGTCTTTGCTGCACGACGTGAAACGATATGAATTGAGATTTGTCACTTGTGCATTATTTAGCTAATAAACAACGGTATTATTCATTAAAAGAGGCTTAATGATTATTATTTTTTGTTCAGTTTACTGATATACTGAACCAATTTGATCTTGGGCTTATACATTTTTTGCTTACATTATGTCATATCGAATGTCAAAATGCAAAAACCCCCAAAGAAGTCGATAACCCCGGGCCCCCGAAACCCTAGCTAAGACCCTGGGTAAATGTTAGAAAACTATATCCTATAGTTGTTCTTCTGTTAACATGTGCTTGCAACTTGTCCATAAGAATGTGTTCACGAACTGTGTGTTGTGTTGTCATTCAGTTTATTAAAGCCATACTATACAGACATGGTTTTCGACTCTGTTATCATTATGTTCATAACAGTTTCTTATAAGCTTATTTTTTTTTATTTCATGAAAATGAAATATGCACAGTGCACTTTATATCGATTAGTTATTGGGGAGTGGGCAGTTGTTTCTTAAATATTCTCTGTAAAAAGAAAGTAGAGAATACGACTTAAAGCCATAGGTGGCAGCTTGCACGCCCTTTCGAAAAGTCCTGCCGGCGCCCACGTTGGGTGTTGGAGAAATTATCGTGGAAAAAAAATTAACCAGACAGACAGATTTGATATAAGCTTTGTAAAAATACCTGTCTTTTCAACCCGTGGTTTTTTATTTGAAGTAATTATTTCACTTAACCTTGGCTCTGTTTCCATTAGACAGTCAAACTGTGTGATTTCAGTCTCGCTGGTGCTCGACATTTGAAGGTAGATACCGGTCGAACTGTTTTGATTTGTTTTGAAAGTTACACGGTCGTAATATTCCTTTGACTTCTGAAATATTTAGTACATAACAACATTAAATATGACATACAATTAAACAGATACTAAAAAGTGTATGTAAGTAAGGAAATCATGCAGCATACAGTAAAGTTTATGAAAAATGCTTTGTAATTCTGTATTGTTTATAGCAGCGGTTCTCAACCTTTTTTTGCTCCGCGACCCCTATTATATTTATTCACTAGGCGGCGACCCCCAACCATATTTTTGTTGTGGTCATAGGTGAATGTGGAGGCTCGGCTTCTAAAACGGGAGTCCAGGGTTCGAATCCTGGTGAAGACTAGAATTTTTCAATTGAGTCCACCCAGCTTTAATGGGTATGTGACATTGGTTGGAGAAAAGTAAAGTAAGGCGGATGTTCGTTATACTGGCGACATAACACCCTCGTAAAACCCTCAGAGACAGATGACCTTTACATCATCTGCCCTTAAGACCACAAGGTTATCAACATGTATATAACTAATATTCATGATGTTAACTTAATTGTTAGAAACGTTGCATATTTATGTAGTGTGAAGTGTATTTACAATTTATTTTTTTAACGCAGATTTTATGATTTTTATTTATTTACTTTTTCATTGCGTGTATTTAATACGTTACATAAATATTTTACAATTTAAAAAGTATTACAAATCATGGAAAACGTTGCGACAGTATTTTTAAACACGCCAAAGTTAGTGCAAAGGCTGAGCTTGTTTTTATTTCATTAGATTAGGAATTCACATCAAGTTTATCTGTGGGAAGCGTGGTCGAGAGGCTAAGTGCGCCTACGCTTGGCTTGGCTTGACTATCTAGAAGGGGGCTCGTGGTTCGACACCCGACTCGGGCAGCATACGTAAAACCAACTACTAGATACCCCCTCCCCCCAGTGGTCCACAAATGAGATTGGACCAAAGCGTTCATGCAATAAGCATAAAAGTAGCGTTATATAAAAGCTATAATTAAAAAAAATATAAAAAAAATAAAAATTTCAGTGTTAAAGCTTGATAACTGACAGGCAGAAAAATGTTTCTCAAAGAAAGTGTTGGAAATGGAAGAGGAAGTCTCGAGAAAAATATCATATAGAACTTAGAACAGAATGACTGAAACCACTTGATCCAGAATTGTGCAACTGACATTGACACAGATATTTTCCACAAAAGGTCTTTTACTTTTTCAAATTTAACCAGCTTTGTCAGTTACATCACTCGCTGGAGAGGTCGTTTATATGTGAGCTTGAATCCCCCAGAGCTATTTTTGTCATGTATTTTTATTTTTGTACTTTTTTTGGGCTAGAGCTATTTTTGTACATGCCTCTATTTTTATAGGTTAGAGTTTTTAAATTGTACTTCCTGCCTAGGGTAGGATGGGTAATTGGTAGAAAAGTATATATCCCAAACCCATGCTTTAAAGGTTTTAGTACAGTGACCAGTGGTCAGATAGTAGACCTATGTCTTTGTGACAGTTGGTGATCTTTGTGGTCCAGCATATTATTATTTTTTATTCTATTCTGTACCTGTGAGGGCCTGTAAGTCTATAACTATTTTATTTTTTTACTAGATCTATGTAAAAATATATTTTATATTTCTTTTACTAGATCTGTTTCACTATGTGTATTTTAGTTTAGTTATTAATTAATAGTTGACAACACAAAGGGTATTTAAAGATGGCGGCGCCCAAGCCGGCAATGAATTTCTAGATCTTGAATCTATGATTCTATTTTATTTTTGCATTTATAGTTTTTGTAATTTGTTACAGGCAATTATTACCTGCTATTACACCGCTGTAACCCCCGCTGTAACTATTGCTGTCTGCTGTTTAAGCTGCTATTAACTATTATTAACTTGATTTAGATCTAGTGTTAGTGTTATTTATTTGTATTTGCTGCCTTAGACTAGTCTTAGTGTTATAGTCTGTTTCTGTTCTTAGTGAATAGTAAGGTCTAAGTCTAAGAAGGTTTCAGCTAGTTTTAAAAGTGTTTTAATTATTGCTATTAATCTAGTGTTATTTGTTTGTTGTAGATCTAGACTAGTTTACTGTTTGGTGTTAGTGTAGGTCTAGGTCTAGTTTAAGTTAGTAGTTGTGGTTTAGATTTAGATCTATAGTTGTTTTGATTTGTTTGTATTATTAGGATAGTTTATTGTGGTTTGGTTAGTCTAGTTAGTATAGTAAATTTGTGTCGGATAGTTATTGGTTTAGTTAGGTTTTGTTTTGATTATTTGTTTGGATCTAATGGTTTATTATTAGTTATTTAGGTTTTATTGTATATATTTATTCCTTGATTTATTTTAATGTAAATAAAGTTTTATTTTGTTTTGTTTAACTTAAAGCAACGTTTCGTTGGTGTTTTCGTTTAGTTAGCTTTAGTTACATTTTGGTGTCATAGTTGAATCTGGTCGCTCAGACAAATCTTGTCCCCCGGTCGCAGACTGGGGTGTCACAGACTGAACCCACCCAGTAGCTTCACCATCTGGCTACTGGTATTAAATTAAATGTTAAGCTGAAATAAGCCTAGCGCCACCTGACCAGCTTACATATAGAAGTTTGCATAGAAACAAATCTTTAAAATCCCCATTAGGTATATATCGTATACCGGAACTAGTAAGTGTGAACAATCTATAAAACCTGTGGAGTCGTAAAGATGGATGCTATGTGATGTAAATGAAGCAGATATTATTTCCTTAGTATCAGAAGATGTCAACGTATCTCCTGTGAATAGTCTCATTAGGTATGCATAGTGCACTAATTTCATTTTAAAATTTTGCTCCAATCATAACGAGCAATGCCTTTAGCCGCTGACAAAAACTCCTTGGTAATGGTGTGAGGTTTTAAAATACTGGCAATTCTGAGAGCCACCAAATAAAAAGCTTCACATGCTGATATGTTTTATGGTACTTGCCATTTGAGTCAATTCTGAATTTCACTAGAATTCAAAACTAATCTACTTGATGTCGTTATCTGCAAAGCTCGGAAGTTAGTTAGGCCTCAATGCATACAGCAGAGAGAACTTCATTACAAATGCTGCAACGGGGTCTCTGAATTCCTGCTTGAACTACTGAAGTCAAACTATACCGCAAAAATAATTGTCATTCTCATTTCTTTTATTTACTTTCTTTGGTTCAAAGCCCGTGTTCACATGTTGTTCCATAATTTGTTAATTTCCATTGACTATAATACGATGTCGTATTATAGGCGTAATTAGGTCTTCACCCAAAAAAAAACAACTTAATCTTTACACATTGATGGACAGTAAATTCATTTGTTGAAAAATTTCTGCTGCAACAACAAAGATATGGTCTGCAGCATCTATTTTAGAATAACCATTATATAAAAAAAAAAGAAAAACCAACTTAAAAACATGTATACTTTCAAAGAAGGATGATACATTTACTAAAAGTGCACTCTGTATCCTCTGGCAGTTTGCTTTTGTTTATATTCGTCACTCACACTTTTTATTTTATTTTTTTTTTAAATTGAAGATTAAAATTGACGCTAGTTTTCATAATTCGCTTGGTAATAATCTTTCATTCGGTTTAACAGGATGCGATTAAACACTTTCCCTGGAACGGACAGTAGCGTTATCCCTCGATAGTTGGAGCAGGAACTAAGATCGCCTTTCTTTGGGAGTTTGATGAGGTAGCCCTCCTTCCATTCTAGTGGCACTTCTTCATTTTCCCATATCTTGCAGAAGGTACAGTAACTTCACACTTGTTTCAATGTCTGCCTTTAGTGCTTCAACTGGGATGCTGTCAGGTCCTGCACATTTGCTATTCTTCGATTGTTTGATTGCTCTGCGAATTTCTTCCTTGGTGGGTGCACTGCACTTGATAGGTAAGTCTCTTGTAGCTGGCGGTATTTCTGGTGGGTTTACAGGTGAAGAACTGTTTAACAGCTCCTGGAAATGGTCAATCCATCTCTTCTTTTGTCGTTCTTCGTCTGTTATCGCGTTACCATTTATGTCCTTTACTGGTCTCTCTGACATGGCAAATTTTCCAGATAGCTTTTTGATGATTGAGTACAGGTCCTTGGTGCTGTTCTGATGGGCTGCTTATTCTGCTTCTTTTGCCAGCGCTTCAATGTAGCTCCTCTTGTCTGTTCTGATGCTACGCTTGACATTCCTATCTATTTCAGCATATTCTTTTTGTGCCTTTCCTTTTGCTGCCCTTGTTTTACTGTTGTTCACATCTGCTTTCTTTTCTCTTCTTTCCTTGATCTTCTGAAGAGTTTCTGGTGAAATCCACTCCTTGTGGGTGTATGACTTGGGACCAAGGATTTCTTGGCATGTGGAGGTTACTATTTCTTTAACTTTCTGCCACGTCTGTTCTACTGTCTCTTCTTCTAGCAGCTGGAACTTGTTAGATAAGGTGACTTTGAACTCTTCCTGTTTTATGCAGTCTTTTAGCGCAACAGTATTGTAGTGTTGGCGTTGGCTGGGCCAACTTGCCCAAGTCTTTTTCAACTTCAGTTTCACTCGAGCGCACAGAAGATGATGATCTGAAGAAACATCTGCTCCTCGTTTTACACGTACATCTTGAAGAGATCGACGGAACTTCTTCACAATACAGACATGGTCTATTTAGTTCTCTGTTACTAGGTCTGGTGATATCCATGTTGCTTTGTGTATTCGTTTGTGTGGGAAGACAGTTCCTCCAATCACTAAGTTGCTTGTGGCACACATGTCCGCAAATCTCTCTCCATTTTCATTCATCTCGCCTAATCCATGTTTTTCCATGATCTCTTATATCCTTTGTTGTTATTGCCAACCTTAGCATTGAAATCGCCCATTATGACGAGGATGTTCCTTTTTGGTTTGTCCTGTAGGATGGTAGTCAGCCTATAGTAAAAATTGTCCTTCTCCTCCTCTTCACTGTCGTTTGTAGGGGCGTAGCATTGGACAATGTCTAAGCTAATTCTTTCCTGCACTGTGTGGAATGAGGCTGTTATTATCCGTGGTCCATGCGCTTCCCATCCTATAAGTGCTCTCTGAGCCTGCTTAGACAGCATCAGGGCTACTCCATGGGTGTGTGTAGCCTCCTGCTCATGTCCTGAGTATAAAAGTAGCTCACCTGAAGCCAGTCTTTTCTGCCCGGAGCCGGTCCATCTTGACTCACTGATTCCTAGGATGGTGAGGTTGTACCTTTTCATCTCAGCTG
Source organism: Biomphalaria straminea (assembly GCA_021533235.1). Taxonomy (NCBI): domain Eukaryota; kingdom Metazoa; phylum Mollusca; class Gastropoda; family Planorbidae; genus Biomphalaria; species Biomphalaria straminea. The sequence continues at coordinate 8,282 of JADKLZ010013104.1, read as the reverse complement.
CCCCTTGCGCTGTCTTCCCAGACTCATACATTGTCCGGACATTCCATGTACCGATGGTGGTGGTGGTCCTGGTAGAGATGATGGTCTTCGGCCTGTCAGCTTCCAGAAGACTCTGGCTTTCACTGGCATGCGTCATAAACCTTCCAGCTGAAGGTCCATCCTCTCCCAGGTCCGTGACTTCTGTTGATTTGCTGTTTGGTGTTTCTGTAGCTAGTGTTTTTTTCTACAGGGTAGGGTAGCTAGCCCTACGCCCAACCCTCCTCCTTTTTTCGGGCTTGGAACCGGCATATGACGAATCTATATTCACTACGGTACAAATATGCTTGTTACAACACATTAGAAAGAAACAAAAAATTCCGATAAAAAATCCCCCCCCCTCAAATTTTCCTAAGGTCTTATGCAAACCCCGGCAAATGGTCATTGGACCCCCAAAGGGGTTCTCATCCGGGTCATCCCACAGGTATTGTTTTGAAGATTATAATAATCTTCTATATAAAATTATTACTCCTGATCATTCATTCACTCATATATTATAATAACTAATTCTCCCAATCGCCGTGGACTATAAAATATGAAACTTTAACTATTTCTTACTTAACTGGAGCCTGGGACAACTAAGCTATTTTGAAGATCAAAATCGCAGCGGTAAGATTTTTAAAAATGATTTTTTTCGCAATTACTATTAACTAGTGATGGGAAACACACCGAACTCGAACCTCACTTATGACCGAGCCGAACCGAATCCGAACTTTGAAACTGCCCGGTACGAACCGAACCGTACGAACCCTCCTTATCTTAACCGAACTAATTTTGCAATCTCAACATTCTTTTTTTTTTTTGTTTGGTCTAATAATAATAATAATAAAAATACTTAAATATTTTATTAAATTCTAATGATTCCATTATCCCTTAAAAACTTGGGGAAAGAAGAGGGTGTATTTTGGAAACTTTAAAAAGCAAAAAGAAAAGCGCGCGCGATCTAAAAGGATTAAGATGACCTACTCTAGTAAAACTAAAATGAAATGAAATGAAAATACTTAAGAAGATAAGCGCTTTACCGCTCAGTCACCGCGCCTCTGAAAAAGTTTGTTATAGTTTTATTAACGTTCTTTAGTTAAGTTTAACTACATTTTCTAAGTACTTTATTTTAGTTGAAAACTAGTTTTAGTTTAATTTTTAAAAGCTAGTTCGGTTCCCATTACTATATTTGATATTAGAACAATTTAAGAACACTTTGGTATTTAAATTCTGTATAACGGTATTAACATTTCTTTTTAATGTTGTATGTTTATGAAGTATTCCGTAGAGGAATATTATTACTATTATTCTGTTTTGCATTATTGATCATCAGTATTTTTAATGCAGCGTTTCTCAAGCTTAAGGTCCTCCCACTGGGGTGGGGATGGCGAGTACCTCGAATTGGGGAGGGGGGCGCAACTTCCTGACAAATATTAGTGTTATAGAGTGTATGTGTGTTTTCTGGCGGCGGTAAGAAGAGTTTAAGCGATTGCTTTGTGTATGCATGTATGATGAGGATGATGCAATTAGCGTAATGCAAATGTGAAACGGCAGACAATTTTGAGAAATGAAAGAGTAAAGACGTTGTTTTGTGGTGAGCTAGATTTCGTTTAAATATCAGAATATATCATTAATATTAGATCTCTATCTCAAATTAAATAATTGAATATTGTAATAACAGTTAGGCTATATTGAGTTACTTACATAAGAAATTTCTTTTAAAATTTGTTAAGTAAAAATATAAAACGTCCTTTTTTGTTCGATTGTACTATCTGTTTATTAGCGACAAATCAAGGAGAGAGGGCGTCGAAATAAATGTTTTCTTTTCAGTGTGACTTATCTGAATATTAGTAAAATGTTAAAAAAATTAAAGTATATTAAGTAGGAGATGTCATTTTATCTTCTAATAACAAATTGTTAAATGTAGACTGCTTTTGCGAGGCGCGTATTCTACACCATGGGTCAAAAATTTTTGGAAGAACCCATGGAAAACATCTCCGATAGTGTGATTTTTTGTCTCATAATAGTCGAATTTTTTTTTCCGTAATTGCAATTTATTATAGTGACGACTTATGTATGAAAAAAAAATATTTCGCGACAAAGACGTCTTAACACGAAGAATACTTTTGAAAAAGATCACGTCTATTAGTACTATTACAGAAGTACGTGTGCAATATGTACCTAGAATGTCCGTCGCATAATACTATTGGCTAGGGCTGCAAAGTATTTGTTTTATAAAATAAATCAAATGAAACTAATGCATTTCATTAAGTCTAAAAACTTAATATTGTTATTACATAACTTCATATCATCGAACCGAGCCGAACCCGAACTTTGGATCTGACCGAACCGAACAGAACCCGAACTATACTCGTCAACGAACCGAACCGAACCCGAACTTAAAACTAACCGAACCGAACCAAATCCGAACTCTAAAAGTTGAGTTCGCTTCCCATCTCTACTATTAACCATGCATTTTACTGCTGACTTTAATGTCTTAAGTACAAAATAATATATTCTTCAACTTAAACATTATAAACAATCTTTTGGTGCGTAACTTCCTTTAGTTCCATTTAGTTGTTGTCGTTTTTTAGCGGCCCCCGAAAGGGGAAATGACGCTATTAGTTTTGTGTGGCCTGTCGGTCCTTCTGTCTGTCTGTCTGTCTGTCCATACGTGCGTCCCGTTTAAATCTCAGAAAGTAGAAGAGAAAATGAAAATCGGACAGCACAATATTTTAGATCATTCAAAGTTCTGATGCAACGGCTACTTTTTTTTTTCTAAAAGCTCAAAATCTAATTTGTAAAAATCTTTTATGCAAGCAGTTTTTAAAGAGAAAACCCTAATTAGTATGCATTATAAATGAAACCTAATTTAAGACAATTAATAATGTTGTGAATTACATTTTATTTCACCTTCATATTATATGTACAAACAGGAGTAACCAACCCAAACAAAGGCCAAGAAAAGAGGTCTAATGCCTAAGGATTACTGGGGAACTACATAGGATCTTTCAGCCTTTTATCTGCATTCTTATTTGTCATTTGTCTTAGATATAATTTTATACGGATGTTATATCTGAAAATATTGAGACCTGCCTGGGTGGACAACTTCGGGGGCCGATTTCAAGTTTGTGTTTCCACACAAACTGTCTTTGTAACCTTGTTTTTTTTTTTTTTTGTATATTTCTTCACAGATCTAGATCTTAAATGTAATTCTCCTCTAGGTTTCGATTATTGTCAGAGTGAATGTGAGGGATTATCCTTAGATAATTGTGATTATCAAATGTGCTGTTCCATTTGTATGAAAGCATTTGTGTTTGTAGAATTCAATTTCAAAACGACTAGATCTAGATCTGCAAGTAGTCCTTTATTATAAGCTAAATATTAAAAGTCATTAAATTAGCATAGTTAATATCAGGACTGATTAAAAGTGTGAATATATGTAAGCAGTGGCGTCACTAGGCAGGTGCGGTGGGGTGCGGGCCGCACAGGGTGACACCTACCGGGAGGGGGGGACACCCAAGTGGAAAAGAATTGTACTTTGGAAAAACATACAATTTTGACAAAATTTGTGATTAGCTAGATACCTAAACATATATATTTTTTTATTAACGTTATTTTTTATTTATCCAAAAGCTTAGTGTTGAAAATGAGCACGCAAAGGTTGTCTTTCTTTAAAGGATAAAAAGTCTTTTATATTTGAATTGTAATTCTTTCAAATTTTATTATTAATCAAGTTAAAACGTCATTATTGCCAAAATTATATATAAAAAAATTATAATAAGTAGGAACTTATCCCAATAACTACAATATTGATTCATTTTTTTAAATAAGACTTTTCAGTGCGTCTTCAACAACGCGATTTTAACGTCTTCTACCTTCTTTGGGCAGAGCTGATAAATTTCTCCCGACTGACGTACAATCGTACTATTGAGATATGTTACGTGAACAGAACTGGCCTGCTACAAGCTCTCTTGCTAAACGCGAATATGATAAAATAAGCTAATTCAAAATGTGCGTGTTATACTGCAGTAGATCTCAAACTGTGTGTCTGGGGCGGTATGACAAATATGGAGGGGGCGAAGTCTTTTAAATTATTTTTCAACTGTAAAATTAAAAGTTGTAACTTTTGATCTAGTTATTAATAAACGTCTTAATATTTATCCAGTTAAATGTCTTTCTTAGGCAAGAAATTATCCCAACTGTTTAATGTCGTTATTTTGACAACTTTTGTCTGACAAAAACTAAATGCTTCGCAGCGTAAGAAATACTTTTAAGACCATCTCGCTTGCTACAGTGTAAAGCTACAGCTATGTGTAGTTCGAAAAATGGAATATCCCTCGAATAACAATATTAATAGTATTGAGTAGTATTGACCAATGTTTTTTATTAGATTTAGCTTGGCTAGTGACTTTTACTTTTTGAATGAATGGTGCACTCTGATTGCAAGAAAACACTTCAATATCCAATAGTCCTTGTCTGTTATATTTTAACCTTTTATTTATATGGGCTCTACATACTACGAGAAAAAAAAAAGCGGTGAGTAGACGTCAGAAAAAAAGAAAAAAAAACGACCATTATAAAACGTTTTGTGTTTTATAAATTTTCTTCCTAAGCTCTCGTAACAAAACGTTGCTTACCCGTGTGGATTTATTTTGTACAGAAAATTGTGGTCTGTATGGCAGATGATGTAAAGGTCATCTGTTTCTATGGCCTACGGTTAACGAGGGTGACATGTGGCCAGCACAACGACCAACCGCCACTTCTTTTTCCCGTACTAATATCAGGTACCCATTAGAGCTAGGTGGACTCAGAGGCGCCCAACGATCCCGAAATTAAAAATCCCAGTCTTTACTAGGATTCGAACCCGGAACCCTCAGCTCGGATGTCAAGCCCTTTACCGGTCAGCCGGTATATAATGTAGTGTTTAGTTGTTGCGTACAAGATATAAAGAAGTTCATACCACGAATCCCGGATTCCGCTTGTGAAGTCTTTTGAATTTGTTGTTTGTTTTTTGTTGTAGATAAAAAAGTAAAACTCGTAAGAGGTTTGGACAAAGTAGTAGATTTGTAAAGCAGTATTTTAGACAATTTAGGGATTTGACCCCACACCTTCAAAAGTAGTCTGTGTTTTTATTTTTAAGTGAACTTAATGAAACACGAAGAGTACAAAGCAACCAGATCCATAGTATTCTGATATATTAAGGTTTAAAAAGAAGATATAATAAATATAATTTCGTGTCATGCTTTTTTCAGGAAAGCTACTTACAACAAATCTTTTCCTTGCATTCATAGACGCTATTTCAGATGTTGAATTATCAGTATTGGCGCGAGTGAGTATTATGGAACTCCGCCTGTCAAAGTCGGTCTTTTCAAACAGGCTTAAGCTGCATGCTATCGTGATAGAAGTTGTCTGGCATGTCCAAACTGTTTCTTGACAAACTAAAGAGAAATAACTATCAATGCTAACATTTGCTAAAACTAGAAATTACGTTGCTGAGTGAAACAGACAGACATATAGATAGACAAATAGATAGCTGATAGATAGATAGATAGATAGATAGATAGAGAGAGAGATGGAGAGAGAGAGAGAGAGAGATAGATAGATAGATAGATAGATAGATAGATAGATAGATAGATAGATCTATTTCATGCTTTTAGCTTGTTCAATACGCTACAAAGGAGGGTGTTTCTGTTAGAATATTATCTTGATTGCTTTTTAAATGCATTCGTAAAATATAAAAAAAAGGAACGACCTGCATTGGAACTTGTGGGTCCCTTTATTCCTAAACTGTCCCAGCGTACCCATGAGAGGTCCATCACCACACGTATGAACCCCTTTTGGAAACAGGCTGATGGGGGTTTCGGACTGCTTTAGCGAGCCTTTTTTACATCCCACGTGTAATGTACCCTTGCTAGAGGTTACGTGTGGTAGCCCACTGAGAGCTATGTTTGCTACCGTACTTTGCCTATCCGACTTCCCGCGCGGATGTTTCTACTGTACCAGGCCTTCTCTCCACTTCTATATCTGTCTCTATTAGCCCAGCACTCATTTGCTATGATGAAGTTCACCAAGGATGTCAGAAAAAAAGCATGTCTTTTAAAAAATGCTTTCTGGTGACTCCACATGTTTCAGAACGATTGTAAGATTTTAAAAAATAGCTAATCATCTCATGTAAAAAGGTATAAAGGCTGGCTAATGTGCTCCGGAAGGCCTTATTAATGCACTTTTTGCTTTAGAACTTTTTTTGTCCGTGTATGTCTTCGGTCCTCGGGTTGTGGCGTAGCTAGGATTTCCCATCATTTTGGTGCAATGATGCTTGATCTCTTTGGGGGCCTCTGCATTTTGTGTGATATTTAATATTTAAAGTAAAAAAAAAATTCGATCACTCATTGGGGGTTCCCTTCAAGTGAGGACACGGAGGGATTTTCGAATTCTCCCCTCTCCCCCCCCCCCCACTCTAGCTACGCCAATGTCATCGGGGATCTTTATTTGAGATTCTCGCACACATCTATCAAACCTGCATCTCCCATCTAGCTCTTATTTTCACACACTTTCGCTTCTATGACGCCTTTCATCATCCTTTTCACCACCTCCCATCCAACGACAAAGAAAAAGTCTCCCCCCCCCCCCAAACACCGTCTTATTCTACTTCCAATCTGACCATATGTTCATTCATATCTTCCCCCAATGTCATCAACGTCTCATGCAAATAAAATTTCTTTCTTCCCCATTTCCACCCCTCTACTCGAAGCCAAGGCCCTGTCAGTTCTCCTTAAGTCTGATGAGATGGATAGTCTGAGTCTTGCAGTTTAAGTAACTTCTCCCCGAACATACCCACACTTCTCCTTATACACACATACACTTTCAGGGTGAGAGATTGGAATGGGGGGGGGGGAGGGCTGTGACATCAACTGCCTCCCCCACACACACATATACATACAAGGCAGTGCAACTATTATTATCATTAATATATTACTTTACGATAGGGCGCCCCTGAGTCTAGTAAAGTAAAAAGTATAGTGTCCACTTCAAACCTTGCGATCTACGGGGCAGGTGATGTTAAGGTCATCTGTTTCTTTGGCCAACGGTTAACGAGCAGGGTGTTATGTGGCCAGCACAACGACCAACCGCCTTTACTTTTCCCAACTAAAGTCAGGTACCCATTAGAGTTGGGTGTACTTATCATCTGCCCTATAGATTGTAAGGTCTGAAAGTGTACACTTTACTTTTACTTACTTCCCCTCGCTTCATGTAACAATAAGATATTTTAATAATTAAACTTGTAGATTATAGTTGAAAAAAAGAGGAGGGGAGCATAATTCATAAAAATTGGGATACAATAAGTCACTTATTCTTATTTATCTTATTTATTTTACACAAGCAATGCTAAAAGCCAATAATGAAGTTTAAACAAAGAAAATTGTTTTTGTACTTACAGGCAATTAGACAAATACTAAATGCTTTACAGAAGCCTTTCATTTTTTAGCAGCGATCATAGAATCAAACTTAAGACAATTTCTATTCTTCTCTCCTCAGAGATGACTGCAAATTGTTACACTAACTTTACGTTGCAGAGTGCCAATGTTAATGATCTTTTGAAGAGTTGAACACCATCTAATTGGGACGGTGCGGTCATTGGCCGATTATTTACAAAACATAAATCTTAAAGTGACCAACGCGTTGACATGTTTTTTTTTTAAACAGTTGTTGTCAAAGACTGTCAACAAATGACATGGTGTGTTACGATTATTGCATTGGATTACCATAGTAAATGTAGATGTGTTAGTAAATGTGCTTGTTTTGAGTTAGTAGTAGTGTATTGTGTATGACTGTATATGGTCAAACAGACAGACTAGTTTGGATGTACTTTGTTGAATGTACAGCTATTAAAGTGTGTAAGGTATGTCTGTCGGGGGTAGGTAAACAAAGGAGTTCTGAAGGAAACAGCATGTACTAATTGGAAAGGAATGTCAAGATAATGAAGATATAGTTTAATAGTTATAACAGATCCAAAACTTTTGAGTTTGGATGACGCGGAAGATTTTTTTCCAACCCTTAACTCTAACGCGCAGAAGACCTAACCATACACACAAACACACACCTACACACACACAAACCTACACAAACAGAGAGAGAGAGAGTGACAGAGGGAGAGAGTGAGAGAAAGAGAGAGAGGGAGAGAGAGAGTGACAGAGGGAGAGAGTGAAAGAGAGAGTGAGAGAGAGAGTGAGTGAAAGAGAGAGTGAGAGAAAGAGAGAGGG
>JADKLZ010013102.1:0-12405 GCA_021533235.1 Biomphalaria straminea | reverse complement strand
GCCTTGACTCGCCAAGTCTGATAGGGGCACCCTTTGCCTTATATCCCACTCGCAAAATTTTTGTCTTATCCAAGTTTATGCGGAGGCCAATTTTGGGTGCCTCTCTATCTAGGCTCTCCGTCATTTCTTGTATACTTTTATTTGTAGCCCCGAGTAGTGCAACGTCATCGGCGAAGTCCAAGTCCGTCATTCGGTTTTGTTCACACTATGGAATACCAAAGGCAGTCTGGTTCATTGCTTTCCTCATTATGTAGTCGATGGAAAAGGAAGGGAGATAAGATGCACCCCTGTCTCACACCTGTCTCGATGCTGAAACACTCTGTCGTTCCTCCTTCTGTTTTAATGCAGCAACTGGACTGACTGTATAGGTGTCGTAGGATCTGGACGAATTTTTCTGGGATGACGTATTTTTTAGCTATTTTCCATGCTTTCTTAAAGTTTACGAAACTGATCGCTAGCCGTTGTTGGTACACAAGACTTTGTTCTATGATATTTCGTAGAACGAAGATCTGCTCTGCACAAGATCTGCCTCTTCGGAATCCTGCTTGTTCTTCTCTGAGCCTCTCATCTACAGACTGTTGAAGCCGTCTCAACAAAACAGTGCTGAAAACTTTGCCCGGAACAGAGAGGAGAATAATTCCCATCCAGTTATTGCAATCTGCCAAGTTGCCCTTTTTTTGGAAGCTTTACAATAACTCCTTTTTTTCAGTCCTCAGGGACTTTTGAAGTTCGCCAGCAGAGATTTAAGAGATCAGTCATTCTGTTAACAATGACTGTCCTCCGTGTTTTAGCATTTCTGCTGACACCATGTCTAGCCCTGGTGCTTTGTTGTTCTTTAGCACTGCAATGGCCATGGTAACTTCTTCTGCAGTTATTGGGCCTGTCTTGACCTTGAGCTCATTGTCCGGAGAGGGGTCACTGAATGTGTCAGGTCTGGCGAAGGTTGGTTAAGGGTCTCCTTAAAGTGCTCAACCCATCTTGCATCCTGCTCTTCTTTCGTTAGCAAAGTTTTGCCTTGCTTGTCTTTTATAGGTGCTCCATGTCCACTCTTTGCTCCAGTGAGATCTTGGACAATACGATGGAGAGTTTTTGTGTCATTTCTGCTTGCGCCTCTTGACCCTTCTGTTCAATCCAGTCACGTTTATCTCGCCGACAGCTTCTCTTTACTTTCAGGTCTGCTTTCCTATAAGCTTCATCCGCTAGGCTGCGATCCTGTGTTTTATTTTTCTGATCTCGTCTAAGTTTGTCTAAATATATTATAATAAAATAATTAACAGAAAGCCCTACGTTACGTATTCATATGGAGTCTTTCAAACGGTCGCATACACATTTTTTTTGTATTTTGTTATCGTTAATATATATAAATATATATATATCAATAAAGTTTTTTTTTTTATAAGGCCTACGTGCGGGCTTAATTCTTTTTAAAGCAAAATAAGCAATTTGCAGATCTAGGAGAAAAAAAAAGCGGCCTTTTTATTTACAAAGAATGCTGTTAAAGGTACGTCAGTAGGCTAATTATTTTCGCAAATCATTGTTTTCAATATTATATTGTTTTTCTTTTAGAACAAATACCTAAGAAGATAAACGTTTGCTTTATGTAACCCTTATATATTTATGTAAAAGATAAAAATATAAATAGCATTGAATAATTGTCTGGAAAAACCGGGTTTAAATTTAGGAACACTTTTTCTGTTGTCACCGCTAACCTAATTACTAACGGAGGCGTTGTGCTTGTCTACCGATCCTGTTCACGTGTGTTCTAGAAATTTCACACACATCGGTATCAACAATTTTTACTAGCCAGCCGGCAGTTTCATTTGATTCGTGCTACGGGAAACATTACTATTCATTGTAAACAACATTGTGATACACTTCATGTAAGTAAAGTCTATAGTGTAATGGCAGTATTGACAGTATAAATACTTATATTAACGGTCTAGGAGTCTAGACTAGAGTGGTACTGAGTGGTAGACTAGATAGAGTTCATGATAGAGATAGAAATTTAATAGAAGAATAAGAACGACTACTAAAAAAGTCAAAGACTAATAGATCTAAGTCGACTAAGAGTAAGATCTAGTCTAGATCTAGACCAATCTAGATCTAGTGACTAGTCTTAGGTCTCTATCACTGACTAACTAGTAGTAGTTCTATATATGTCTATATATATAGACAGTATAATATAGTCTATAGTTTAGAAATTAATTTACTTAACTGTCTTAACTAGTCTCTATCTAGAAATCTAGATTATTATAATTATAGCTTATACTTATGTCTTATACATTTAAAATTATAATTATATTTATTATAGTTAATAGTAAATAGATACTACACTAAAACTTAAACTAATCTTAAATCTAGCTAGACTAAAGTATAAAGTGACTAAGTCACTAAAGTTTGACTAAATTAAAATAAATAAAAAAGTCTAAATTACTAGATTCTAGATTATTTATGATTATTATAATCAAGAGTTCTAGACATTCATTCTAGATATTTGGAATCTATTATAATTATTATAATTATTTAGAGTCTAGATTAGTAGATATGGAATTTTTTGATCTACTTTCAACATAAAATGATAAGACTTGGACTTTACTTTACAGTGTAAATTACAGTGTTACTCTCCAGTCAGTAATACGTAACTAGACTTAACTAGAGTAGTAGTCCGATTGATTAAGATCTAGATCTATAATCGACTATATTGTCTATAATATACTAGATCTAGAAATAATTTATTACTCTACTTTAGAAGTAGTACATTTTAAGATTAGATTATATTATCATTGATTATGATAAGGATCTAGATCTAGCTAGATGTAGACATCTTTGACTTTTGACACATTTCACAATCATTATTGAATGTGTTTCTGTTAGATTAGATTTTGATAGAGCTAGGTTTAGTGGTATACATTTCAATTTCAAGTTGAACAATCATAGAATAAAATATAAATTCTGATTCTAGATTTAAAGATCAATCAAGACTCTATTGACTCAATCTAATTTTGAACAGTTTACTAAATCTAAATATTTTATCAAGAATAAAACCCAGATAAAGTTTCTTTTCAGTTTTCATTGTTTAGTGTATTATAATTACTGTTTAGTGTATTTTGATTTAGATCTAGTTGATAGCAAGTTTGCTTCATTAGTTCTAATCTAGATCTAAGCTTTGTTATATATATATATATACTATATTTATAATATATAATAGATTTAGTTCTATTATGCAGAGAGATTCTAGCAGACCCAATTGTGGCTATTGCAAACTGGAATTCATTGTGAATCTCTAATATTTTTCTATATACTACTTTATTTTTTGTTGGTTAAGGAACTACCAGATGTCTAAAATAAAGTTGTTTTTTTTCTATAACATTAACCATCTATCATGTCTACTTATATTTGCCTACCTCATACAATATATTTTTATTAGCAGTTGAAGTGATAACTTATTAATTTCTAGTTGGATATATTAGATTTTGATTTAATTAATTTAATTTAGCTACTAAAACCAAGTCCATTTACTAGGCCAGAATAATTAGATATTGAGCCTGATAGTTTTTAATAGTATCAGTTAAAACTATTATCTTTTACTTTATCACTTGTGATTATGTAGTATATAATAATATCTATATAGATGTCAACTAGTTATATATTTGTCTCTATTTTAATATGTCTGTTGACATTGTAAATATGCTTGACTATTTTACATTTTTGTTGAAGATACCTCTATCAACATATATATTCAATTAGCTAAATGTGAAATTTTTTTTTTTTCATTTTACTAAAGCATTGTATAATGCAACCAGGCTATAGAACTTGTAAGGCAGTAAACATGTTTTTTATGGCATATTTTAGCAAATGATACAAAGATCATTGGCTGAAATTCTGTTGTTATTTTGTATTTTGTTTTTTAAGTTATGCCTAGAATTAAATTTAAGGAATGGGAATATTATGATAGAATGTTTACTTTTGGTTATAAGGAAAAAATTCTAAGAAAAGATTTAGGATTGAAGTTTTTGATTAGATCTAGTGCCATTTGTGTTATTACGTTATTACTTCTTTCATTAAAAGGGAACAGGGTTTAATAGGGATTTCATTAAGTTCATTTATTTATCCCCAGTTTTCTCTGTTTATAGGTGAACTTTATTCAAATCTCAGCATGTAACTACTCATTTATTTTTATGTTTTTTTTTTTATTATTATTAATTTAAAAAAAACAATTTTTGTTTCAGATTTCCAATCTCTCATAATGTCTGTGGTGGGTATAGACCTAGGCACATATTCTTGTTATATAGGAGTAGCCAGAGCTGGTGGCATTGAAACAATTGCCAATGAATACAGTGATCGATGTACACCGTGAGTGAAACACTTTCTTTTCACTATTTTTTTTTTTTTTTTTTGGTTAGAATAGACTCATTAAATAATTGTATTTAATTAGTCCTATCCCAGTGTTCTAATCAGACCTCACACTAAGAGTAAGAGTTCAAGTAGCTTTCTTATAAATGTATAAATTAAGCATCAACTTTTTTCTTATTATTAGAAGTAAACACATTTTAAAAATATCTATCTTCAGGTCCTACGTGTCACTTGGAGATAAATCTCGGGTGATTGGTGTAGCTGCAAAACAACAGGCAGTCACAAATTTCAAAAATACCATTTGCGGTTTTAAAAGAGTTCTGGGACGCAAATTTGATGACCCTTTGGTACAGACGGAGATTCAGAAAAGTTTTAAACCAAATTCTGTGGCGAAAGACAACAAAGGAGATGTCACATTTCAGGTAATGGTAATGGTTCTATTCCGAATATCTTTCATCAGTGGGGTAGCTAGGAATTTGCAATCCTTGGGGGGAGGGGGGGAGGTGCTTAACCTCTTTGGAGGCTTCTGCATTTTGAATAATAATTAATATTTAATGTAAAAAAACAACTTCTCCCCCTGTTCAAGTGGGGGTCTGGTGGATTTCCACATTCTCCCACCACCCCCTAGCTACACCTGTCTTTTATACCCATAGACTTAGTCATGTGGCTATTTTTACTTTTCTTGCTTTCAAACTGCTGGATCTAAAGCTAATTTAACATTGAATTCAGTGGCATGCAAGGAACAAAGAAGGAAGCAAAAATTCTAGTAATTAATAGAAGTAGTGTAAAAACTTTTTATTGCTGTTACAGTTTCAAACTTCTTGAGTCACTGTTTTAGTAAATACACTAACACTTGTTGATGTTTGTATTGTAGATGAATTACCTCGGTGAAAACCAAGAGTTCAGTGCCACACAGTTGACCAGCATGCTACTTAACAAACTGAAATTTACGGCGGAGACCAACCTGAAAACTAAAGTGGTTGACGTCGTCGTCTCTGTCCCAGCATTCTACACTGACATTGAGAGGAGGGCGTTGTTGGATGCATGTCAGATGTCTGGTTTGAACTGTCTCAGGATTTTAAATGATACAACTGCTGGTAGGTTTTTTTTTAGCAGTGTTGTAACGGTTACGTAAATATATGTTTATATTATTACATTATATATCTAAAAAAAAATTAATAATTTTATGGTAGTTTATAAAAAAAACAACTATAACTCATGGCATATTCGGCATTTATTAATTTTTATTTTTTTTAAATTTTGAGTCTAAAGCTTGTAAATAGAAAACCTTGTAAGGACAGAATTGTGTAGATTTTTTTTTTATTATACTGTATAAAATCTTTCCATAGTTCTGGATACAACTCCCATCTTCTCAGTGTGTGTGTTTAACACTGAATTAAGTGTTCATGCAAATAATGTTTGATTTTGATTTTGATTGGATTGTTTCAGTTGCACTGGCCTATGGAATATACAAAACAGATTTGCCATCAGAAACAGAAAAACCTCGTAATATTGTGTTTGTTGACTTTGGTCACTCATCACTGCAAGTGTCTGCCTGCGCTTTTAACAAAGGGAAACTTAAGGTAATCACAGAATCATTAATTCTCAAGTTAGTTAGGGTTAAGGTTAGTAAGTTATTAATTGTACGTATCCTTCTATTTTTACCTGGTTGTTGTCCCAAAGAGATGTAGTTTGCTAGATGGGTTCATGATAAATTCTGTGTTTCTTTTCCTTTATTCCAAACTTCTGCTGTTCTGTTGGGTTCTTTTTTTTTGGGTTGCAGTGCATAAAATTGAAAATTGATGAGGCATCAACCTTGTATCTTTGCCTGATGGCTAATTAAAATAAATTATAACTTTTATATATCACTATTGTTTCATGCTTATGGGATGCTCAGAGTGCTATGGTCCAATCTCGTTTGTGGACCAGTGGGGGGGGGGGGTATCTGGGAGAAGGTTTTCCAAGCTGTCTTTAGGTGCTCAGTAAAGACAACTCTGCTTGAGTTAGGTGTCAAAACTCAAGTCCTCTTTTAAGTAACCAATCCAAGTTGAAGTGCCCTCGGCTATGCTTCCCAGGCTACCTTTGCCTGTTGTTCTTAGTCATCTCACGAATTTTGGCTCTCTGCTTTTGGATGTTCTTATAATTCATTCGCCCAGGTCTAACATTTGATATAAAAAGATTTGGACTCAGCCTTGCCTTTGTTTCAGTGATAATTTTTAGATGCATTTGGAGCTAAGACTTATGTTTCCTTGTCATTGTCTTGTAACTCAGTTTTCTGAATTCATTATTCATGCATACCTGCCTACCGTTACGCAAAATGCGTATTCGTTACGCAAAATCGCCCAAAAATGACCTTGAGTACGCAAATACGAATTCAACCCGTCGCGTTACGCATTTCGTACTTTTTTTTTTCCTCTCTAAACTAGCTTACGAGCGGCCACGGAGGTCACGCTAAGCGGCAACTTTGACCTAGAGGTCACGCGCTAAGCCGTCCTGTGGGGGAAAAAAACAACAGAAAAGGTGGGGTGGACACATTGAGCCCAGATCTAGATCTACGCTGATTGGAATCAAGCAATTAAATCTAGTCTACAAATGAAGAACGCGGGAGTGGTGGGAGAAGGGAGTTGATACCACGCAAGAGCGATTGCGAGAGGCTGTTTTGGTATCATTCAGTCACCAACGTGACTTTATTTTCATTAGAAATTAATTAATTTGGAGCTTTAAAAAAGTCGAATGCAAAAACAAATAATTCCCGTATTAATTTTAATCAAAAATATCGAAGCGCTATTGATTATAAACATCGTATTTTAGCTATATATATAAAAGACTAGATCTACTTATAATACTTATTATACAGTAGATATATTCCTAGCTACCGTCTAAGATTATTAAAGATAGATTGAAATTCTCTAGTTATCTAGAAAATCTAGTTCTACTAGTCTACATTCTAGTCCTAGATGATAGATCTAGATCTTGGTCTACGTTGTCGTTAGTCATAATTGACGTATTGTAGCCAATCCACGGTAACACTCACTACTCACTTAGACTTAGAATGAAATTTTAGAGTCTAGATCTGATCTAGATCTAGCTTATTGATTTTATTTTAGATTTAGGTTAAAGATTAAAAAGTGCAGTGCAATGACTAGGTCTAGATCTCTATAACTATTTCTAGATTTTAAGTCTATACTCAGTCTATAGGCATGGCATAGGCCTACTATTAGAAATTTATTAATATAAATTAATGTAGTAATAGGAGTATTAGTTAGATCTAGATATGATTATATCTAACTGTAATCTAACAGTTAGGTAGATAGTAGATCTAGTTGGTAGAGAGACAAAAATATAGTCACTCTAGATTAATCTAGATCTAGACTATATATAATATTACTATATTTAGTTAGGCTAGAAATTTTAGTTTCTAAATTTACTAGTTATTCTCACATTATCATGATTATGAGAATTAAATTATCTATCTATCCATAGGTCTGTATTAATATATATATATATATAATATATATGTGTATATATATATATGTGTATATATATTATATATGTGTATATATATATTATATATGTGTATATATATATTATATATGTGTATATATATATAATTTTAATATCATTTCGGTTTATACGGTAAAAAAAAGTCGTTCGCGTGTGTGTTACACATTTGAGGTCCCAAAATACACATTTTGACCCTCTGGAATACACATTTGGACTTTTTTAGGTAGGCAGGTATGTTCATGAGTACTTGTTTCTCTTCAGGTTTTAGCAACCTCATTTGACAACCAGCTTGGTGGCAGAGATTTAGATGAGCTCATTGTCAACTACATGTGTGAAGAGTTTAAAAAACATTACAAGGTTGACCCAAAGACTAAAGCCAAGGCTTACATTCGACTGGCCCAAGAATGTGAGAAGTTGAAGAAGTTAATGAGTGCTAATGTCCAGCCTATTCCTTTAAATATTGAATGTTTCATGGACGACAAAGATGTGCATAGCAGTATGGACAGGTACTTGTTATACTCAAGCAGTGATTACTTGATAATAAGCACTAATTAGTAGCAGACAAAGATTGTATGCTTCTGTAACAGGATCACAAGACTTTGCAGACTTTTCTCTCCATAATTATTTTACATATTTCCCAGGAATCATTTTGATCTGCTATTTCACTACCGTTATGATAAAGCTTCAATAGCTTTGTCGTTTGTAATCAGAAAATGTTTTTAGTATAGAATTTAAGGGGAAGGCATGCTCTTTTTATATAACACAGAATAATGTTTATAAAATTAAAAGGGAAGTTTAATTTAATGAGGTCGAATTAATGATAGCATCTTCAATTAGCTGAGAAAGAGTTAAATTATGGTACTGAGTTAGTGCCAGTTAACTAATGCAGTGTTACCAACCTTAAAGATTATCTTTTTTTTTATCAATATTAATTTGTTCACTTAAGTTTAATGCATTGCTTGTTGTTTTGTTTTTAGAGCCCAGTTTGAAGAGTTGGCAGCTCCCTTATTCCAAAGATTAGAAGACACATTGCAGGCTGTACTGGATAGCGCTAGTATGTCATTGTTTGAAAAATAATTACAAAATTGTAAGGTTTCAATTAAAATTAGATGAAGCTGTTTTAAATAATTTGTCAGTGAGAGATACTTAATGAGTCTTTTTGGTTTCATACATTGACACAGAATGTATACCAGTACTAGTATACCAGTGTGTAGTTAATTATGTTTTCAAGAAATCTGTTAAAGTATATACTTAGTTGACAATTAAAAAGGGTAGGAGCTAAAATTTTACTTTATTATTTATTTATTTTTTTTTTTTGATCTATGCCATTAGTTGTTTTGATCAAAGCATAAAATCACATTGTTTTCCTCCCCAGAGTTAAAACCATCAGACGTGGCTGCAGTTGAAATTATTGGTGGATCGTCTCGTGTACCAGCATTTAAATCTATAGTTCAGAAAGTCTTTAGCAAAGAGCCAAGTACCACCCTTAATGCTGATGAGGCAGTCGCACGTGGGTGTGCTTTAATGGTAAGCATAGCAAACAAACACATGATGAAACACATTCAATGAATAGCAAAATAAAACTTTTAACATAAACACCTTTACATATGATAGAAGTAAAACTATGACTTTATAACAGTTTTTAACTTGATAGAATGAAACTTCACTGTTTCATTGAGGTAACATTTTCACATTTTTCTTTCCAGTGCGCCATCCTTTCACCTACATTCCGAGTTAGAGATTTTAACATCACTGACACCCAGCCCTTCCCCATCACTCTGTACTGGCAACCTCAAGGACAGATGGACGAAGACAGGTTAGTTTTCAACCATGTCCAAGTTAAATAGAAACACTATGTCCAACATAATGTTTCTATCCCATTGTGTTCTCTGTGATGTGCATTATGGGCTGAATATTTTCATTTTGTATGTTTCCTCCACAGCTCCCTGGAAGTGTTCCCACGATTTCATGCAGTCCCATTTTCAAAAATGTTGACTTTCTTCCGTAAAGAACCATTTACCTTGACTGCTTCCTATTCTCCCAACAGTGGTGTCCCTTATCCTAATCTTGAAATTGGTAAGTTTTTTAAAAATAATATTTATAAAGCACATTGGAAATGAATGGTTTTCCAATTTTCTTTTCTTTGAACTGAACTTTCAAAACTCTTACCAGAAAATGTCCAGTTGATTAATTTCACCACCTTGCAAAACACATCTTGTTTCATTTTTTCTTTGTTCTTATTTGGCATTTCTCTCTTTTGTCCCAGATAATGTTATTGACATGTTGACCAATAATTTTTTTTTTTCATAAATATTTCTCATAAAGAACAGGAGGGCGGGGGGGATTTGAATAAAATGCAAAAATAAATAAAGAGAACAATCTAGAATGTCTGGTCTAGCTATTTATAGATGTTCAGATTAATTAGAATGGGTCAAGTCATATTTTTGTTGACTTAAGCACAATGATTTTTCTGTTTAGCTGTTTATGGTTGACCTAAACTAGTCATAAATATAGGATAATCATGACCTTGAGAATTCTACATGCAGTCAACTACAATGAGCTCTTTGTAGTGAACTGTATTTAGAAATGTCAAGGTCATGATTATCCTATATAGCTGTTTATAGTTGATCTCAAATAGTCTAGAATGTTCATATGCTAAGATTTCAGCTATTTATAGTTCACTTGAGCCATGTCTAGGGAGTGTCAAGGTCATGACATTCCAATATAATTGTTTATAGTGAAATAATCTAGAATCTTCTAAAAATGATTTTTTAAACTATTTTTAGTCAACCTGAAGGTATAGTTCAGATTTCATGATTTTCCAATACTGCAGTATAGGAGTGATCTGGAAGAGTCTACAATGATCTCAAGAATACAATTTCTTTAAAAAAAAAATCATGGTTTTCCAATTTTATGTTCTGAAACATCTGGATTCGTCAAGTTCATAAAAATGTCTACACAATTGTCTCCTGTAATAAGAAAAGAATTGTATAGATGCTGTACATATGGTTAAATCTTTAACAATTTTAAGTTGCTACAATTTATTATCAATTTTAAGTTGATTCAATTTATTAACTTTATAATAATTAGGAATGCTATTTAAATGTTAGGGTATGAAACAGGGTTTGATTAGATTTTTTTTCCTAAACTTTTTCTGTCTATCTGGAAGCAATTTCTAGTTCAGGAAAGTTCTCTCTCTATAATATATTGCATATGAGTTGCATCATTTGATTAAGCTTTACTTGACCCAAAAAATTGTGCTAAACTAATGTTTTTATTCTCCAGGAACATTTAAGATCAACAATGTCGCGCCCCAAGCAACCGGTGAGAGCTCTAAAGTAAAGGTCAAGGTCAGGATCAACACCCATGGTATCTTCACAATCGTGTCAGCCAGTATGTATGAGAAGTACGAAGGCTCTGATGATACAGACGACGTGAAGGACAGCATGGAAGTGGACGAAGATGGTAAAAAGAAAGAAAACAGTTCAGCGCCAGACGCGGTCAATGGTGAACAGGTAAGCTATGGACTCCTCTGAGATTGTTATAGTTGAGATGGTCAGATTGTCATAGTTGAGATGGTCAGATTGTCATAGTTGAGAGGTCAGATTGTCATAGTTTTCTACTCTTCATCTCAGTCAGAACTTTGTCATATTCAAGTTAAATGTGTACATAGACTCAGCTTCACATTGAAGTTTGGCCTTTGGCCTTATTGTTGTTTAGCTTAGATGTACTTGATAATGCTTAAAAAAAAACTGACTTTTAAAAAAAGATTCTAAACTAGAAAGATGATTATATATACAGTTTGGTGTAATGGACAAATTGTAAAGACAATTTTCATATGGATAATAAAGATTTCTATTCTTATTCAGCCCAGTCCTACAGAAATGGATCAGTCCTCATCTGGTGAGCAACAAAACACTGAAGACAGTCAAGAAACAGACAAAACTGGAGATAACTCAGTAAGTCTTTCATGTCTTATAGTAGCCAGGAGTTGCATGTAGAGCTGAAAGACAAAATGTCTGTTAGCAATACTGTGTGAAGCTTTGTACAAATACTGGCCAGATTTTAGTTGTTGTGACAAATATCAATTCATTTCACAGTTTATAATTTTGTTTTCTAGTTTAACTGAAATCAATTGTTCTTGGTTTTAATCTTTGTTTCTTTAATAACATTTAAACTAATCCCCTGTGGATGTTTGTATTAGTCAATAAATACAAATATACCTTCAAGATGAGGATTTTAAAAAAAAAATATGTATCACACACATATTTAGTATACATCGAAAGGTAACAGAATGGAGAAGTCAAACATTTACCATTTCTATTTAGCTGTAAAATAATAAATTAAACTTGGATTAGAATTAGTCAAACTTTTGGATACAATATCTGCAGTGGATAAGTTATATAAAAAAAAACAATTGTAGATTAAGAAAAACTAGGATGAGATTAAAATTTTGTCACAACATTAATTACCCTTGGTTATTCTTTGAATACCTTAAGTTTTAAAATGTTTTAGTAGGTGCTAGTTCTTGTTCTTCTTTTCAGCTTC
>JADKLZ010013099.1:754-11016 GCA_021533235.1 Biomphalaria straminea | reverse complement strand
TTTTTTTTTTTTACCTGTGCAGTGACGTCAGAGGCTGTAAGAGAGAGGGGAGAGTTCCTTCCAGGTAACTCATTCAATTGAACCACCTAGCAGCGATGTATTAGTTCACATCTGAAAGGCAAGGTCACAGATAACACTGTTCCCAGAGGGGTTTGTTTGCAATGTTTTAGGGCGGGGGGGGGGGGGGGGGGTTGAGAAGTACTATATTGTCTTAACTCTACCCAGAAATAAAGTCTACAAGAAAATTTTAAGAAGTAATTTGGTTGACTTCAATCAACTGTGTGTGGGTCTTGTAGCAACGTGTGAAGCTTAAATGAGCTCTACCCTCTATACTAACTAATATATATATTTGCTTGACTTAAATCAACTCTGCGCTTGAGTTACACCTACTATGTGCTTGACTTAAATTAACTCTGTAGGCTTACTCGACTTCAATCAACTCTCTTAGTGACCTAAATGTGCGCAGGGTAGCGATTCCTCTTTCTCTTTCTTAAATAACTTCTTTAAAAAAACAAATAACTTTATTTATTCTAAAGTTAGAAGTGGGATCTGGTGGCTGTATACTAAACACTTGTTTCTTGGTCCAAGGCTCAGGTTTAAATCTTTCTGAAGGCAGTGGATTATTTATTTATTTATTGTTTTGGTTGGCATTGTATGACTTACCAGAGTTGTTCCAGTTACTACAGTTAACTTTCATTTGCATGTGAAAGTAATCGAGTCGACTCACTGGGCTATAAAAACAAAATTTAAACTTTCGCCTCTTCAGTGAGACAATTCTATTTTTAGTACGCCCACATGCCATGGCCCTGTCTTCAAGAAAACTTTACTAGTAGATATAATATATTATATGTATAATAACTTTGGGTGGTAATTGAATCAGTTATGTAATTAAATTGGGGGTTCCGGGTTCAAATCTTGGTGAAGACTGGTTTTTTTTTTATTTCAGGATCCTCGGGCGCCTCTGAGTCCACCCAGCTCTAATGGGTACCTGAAATTAGTTGGGGAAAAGTAATGGCGGTTGGTCGTTGTGCTGGTCACATGACACCCTCGTTAACCTTGAGCCGCAGAATCAGATGACCTTTAAATCATCTGCCCTATATATCGCATGGTCTGAAAGGGGAACTTTATATTAAATCACTCTGAATTTCCTCGGCCATATTTCTGTCATTCGTGGAATTAATCAGAGGTTATTGAAGGAAAGGTTTGTGAGGGATGTTGAAGGTCAGTGCAAGTCACTCAAAGACATTGCAAGTCAGAGAGGGAATCATCAATCACAGAAGTTCATTGCAGCTCAGTGAAGATCATCAAGAAACTAAAGGTTATGACAAGTTCACGCAGATCAAACCAAGTCGGATACCAGGGGCGGACTGGCTATATGGGCATTTGGGCAAATGGTGTGAATGAAAATGATGTATCCAAATCCGCACTATTTTCATTCACAAAATAGCATAGACATAAATAAGTATAGACTGGAAAAAGGAATTAACTTCATGGAACTTGATTTAATAACTTATACACCTAAAAAATTAGCACGGGTCCAATGAAAGTGCGGGACCCACTGCGGTCGCATATGTTGCAGTGCCTAAGGCCTGCCCTGGAAAATAGCGGCGTATGCTATGCCGCCGGTCGACTAGTTTAATATATTTTCCGAAATCATGTAACGCTTGCCTTCATTCGTAGACAGTGCTACTAGTAGTCTTCATCCTTTTTAGGGCCTACATACTTAGCAAATAAAAAGAAACATAAGGCCTAGGTTTCCTATACAGATATAGATCTAGTGTTCCATGGTACCACCTTACATGGGTGGAGGCCCGTAGATATGCCTTTCATAAGACCACCCTATATGGGACTAGCCCTTCCTAAATCTGAACGGTATTCCTTTCAAAAACATATCAAATGAGAAACTCATTCAAAGCCTGGAGCCCGTGATCAACGCATGCAAATGGGTACCACGAGTACCTTCAAGGACTCTCCGTGATGGGGCGGGGAGCTCCATCCTTCACAGTTGGCACCACGATGGGTGCCAAACTACGTCACCAGCTCCCTATCCCCCTCATCTGCTGCTGTTGTTGTTGTTGCTGTTTTTAGTGCGTCCGCCTACACCTTCCTACCTTATGAGTGCTCTGACCTGGTTTATCTACCTTGACGTGAGACTCTGAACTCAAAGAAAATGTGCTCACCAAGGAGAAGACTAGTAAGATCTGTACGACTTATCCTGAGAACGTGTTTACATTCCGCAGGATTTGAACTGTTTTAGTCATTAGTTTTGTTGTTTAGTAAACGTAGTTCATTCTGGGCCTGCAAGACTTATTAAAGTAGCTGCTTTAAGGTGGACTATAAAGTTGCTAATGTTTACTTGCTAAAGTTTATTGTTGATGTTTACTTGCTAATGTTTACTGTTTATGTTCACTTGCTAATGTTTACTGTTAATATTTACTTGCTTAATGTTTACTGTTAATGTTTACTAGCTAAAGTTTACTGTTAATGTTTACTTGCTAATGTTTACTGTCTATGCTTACTTGCTAATGTTTACTGTTAATGTTTACTTCTCGATAGAAACGGACAAAAGTTAAAGTTAAAAGAAATGATCAAATATTAGATTAAGTTTGGCTATAGTTTATTTGGTCAGAATAGGTAGTCAAATGATAAGGGTTTAAAAGATCGCGGGTTAAAATCCTGGGTAGGAATACATGGGTTATTTCTCTTGATTTTGGGTATTGATAGAAATCCCTAGATTTAAACAGCAACCTCGCCACATTTGGAAAAAAAATTAAGATGCTTGAAAATATCCTGGCCAGAGGTGTTGCCTAGTGCGATGATCACTCCTCGAAACTCCTATAGGTGTCATCCAGTGCTGTCTGCAGCCCTCAAACCTCCCATAGCGACGCCACTGTTGCTGGCCACATGTCCTCACTAATCGTTAACCTTAAATCATTTCAGCATAACATCTAACCGAAAATCACGGAAAGAAATTTAACTTTTTTTTTTGTCATTTATCATACACATGTCATGTTTTGAACCGTACTTAGCCATTTTATTATTTAGCTTCATTGATTTAAATATTGAGACCACGACAAATTTAGATGTTATTGCAATCGCGTGATTGTCCAAACTGGTCGCTTGTCACTAGAAGCTGGCACACAGGGGCTCAGCACCTTCATGTCCTGACATATCCTGCCTGATTCAGCAAAATGGCCTGACGTGTCAATGTGACACAACACTCTGAACATAATGTCGTAATTGGTGGGAACGAATCTTTTTTTTTTTTGGTAGATATGTCTCAGAAGTATACTAACTTCCGTTTGAATTACGTTTTGAATTAGAAACATAGTAACTGGGTGGAGGCTTGGTGTCTGAATGTTAAAGCGCTTGGCTTTCGAACTGGGAGCTCCGTTTTCAAATCCTAATGCAGTCTGGGATTTTTTAAATTTCGGGATCTCTATGGCGCTTCTGAGTCAACCCTGACATCAGTTGGGGAAAATAATAGGCGTTTGGTCGTTGTGCTAGCAACATAATACCCTCGTTACCCTTGGGACACAGAAAGAGAGGACCTTTACATCATCTGCCTTTTAGATGCTTGTACAGTTTCATGTTTGTTATTGCATAATCTAATGACTTTGATTATATAATCTAATGACTTTGATTGTATAATTTAATGCCTGCGATTGTATAATTTAATGCCTGCGATTGTATAATTTAATGAATGGGAACACCATAAAACAGTTAATGAAGATTATATAATATTAACTATATATATATATATATATATATATATATATATTCATATATGTTTGTATATATACATATATCTACATAAGCATATACTCTCTAGATACTTACATTATTACTAATAACTGGGAGGGGGTAAATATATCCATCTTGGTCGTAAAGAAAACAAAAAAAAAGAACATAGAATATTAGATTTGGTGTTATTTTATTTATTGCTACATTTTAAAAAAAATGGCGATTCCCTTCCATAGCAAATCATTATTCGACTGGCGACTAAAACCCCTTTCGGCAGGCAATGTTTCATTTTTTCATTCTATTCATCTCCATTAAACAATAGTATATCTATAGCTTTTATTTTTTTACGTATGTATGTGTTAGATAAATAAATGGTTCCAGGTTTTTCATAGGTAAAGGGTAAGTGTTATACCGCTTTTCGCATCCATGTTCCATTAAGAAGGGCTCCCTCCCCTTATTTCGTAAATACAAACAAATAAAAACAATGCGATAAGTCCGTTGTTTAGTCTATTCTTACTCTATTTTATGCTTCTCCTTTCATTGCAGTACCACAACTAACAGGACCACAGACTACTGCATCACCGGGGCAACAGGCTCATCTGGAGAAGACGTGAACCAGTTTACCACACGTGAAATTCACTCAGGTGAATGTGGCATTTCTGAGATGATCGACACCTGCCCCCGTTCATTATTTTACCTACTGCCACCTGCCAGGTGATGGGACGCTGTGTCATGTCAGCTGGCAGAGATGCGTCATTCGCGGCCCAGGTGGCAGACGTCCAATATGTCAGCAGCTGGAGCCATATGGAGCCACTGGCTCTACTGATAGCGCACGTCAACCCTGTATCACGTTGTCTGTTGTCTTGTTGTGCTGATGATGTGCTCGTGATGGTACTGAGGGACGGGAGTGAAAAATAAGTTTGGAATTCGCTATGTATAGAGATGCAGCTATAGGTCTATAGCAAACCACTAAGTGGAGCATCACTATGGTCCTGAGTTTTAACCTTGCTCGCTGCGGTCCCCTGCCGTCCTACAGGATTTGGGGCTATGTTCAATAATCTTTATTTCTGAAAGAACATCCGAAACATATAAATCAAAACAAATTGAAGCATGTCCGAGCTTAAAATACAGGCGTTGTTGAATGTGTTTTAATTATTTGATTGTCATTGAATTTTGGAGTTAAGTCAGGTAAATAAGCGTTTAACAGAGTTAGATAAGATAAGATAAGATTTTCATGTGGCAAATGAGCAAAATTTAAAAAAAAAATCTTTGAGCATTTTGTATATTTATTTATTTGGAAAAAAAAATACAAGTATCTTCTAAAAAGAGAGCCATTTGTATAACTTTCAACTTTATTCACTTCAAGAACTTTTGAGAAATGCTAAAAAAACATAAGAGTTGGCAGCTCTTCTAGCCAACAATAAAGTCTTGGCTTTTAAAATGCACGCTCGAGGTTTATTTATTCCCTTCTGTTTTGAGTTTATTTGTTTAGAGATTGTTGCAATCTTCCAATAAGGTCAGAGCTGACTTTCTAACAGCGGTGGTCTTTTAACAAGCTTAGAGCAGACTGTTTTCTTCCTGAAGATGTCTTTAAGAAGCATTTGAACATTTATTTTCATTCGGTCAAATTGTATAATCTTCTTCTTCTATATTGTCAACAAATAACAGCAGATTATATTTTACTTTTTTTTTTTTGGTTTTTATTATTATAAAAATAATGCATACTTTCTGAATCCTTCTATTCGAAGACCATTTTGTTTTTTTTATGAATTATAAATCTTTGTTTTGGAGGCGCTGTGTGTAAAGCGCTTGGCTTCTGAACCACGAGTCCCGGGTTCGATCCCTGGTGAAGACTGGGATATTAACTTTCGGCATCTTTGAACGCCTTTGAGTCCACCCAGCTCTAATGGCCCAGGGTACCTGACATTAGTTGGGGAAAGTAAAGGCAGTTGGTCGTTGTGCTAGCCACATGACACCCTCGTTAACATGGGCCACAGAAACAGATGACCTTTACATCATCTGCCCCATAGATCGCAAGGTTCATAAAGGGGAACTTTACTTCTTTCTTTTATTTTGTGTTTCTGTTATGTTCAACCGTTATCAGTCGTCATAGAAAACCTGAGCACCTACCTGCAACGTCACAATCTGTAGGCAGTGGAGACCAAAGCCTATACGACGTGGCAACGAACTATTTATAATTAATTAGTCAATATGTTTAGAGTTTAGAGTATGTACCAAATCTGTGCTCTTGGTTACTAACCAAAAAGACTTATCCACCTTGTCGTATCAAGGATAGGACGTAATCATCTTCTTTTTTGAAGTAACGTCTGTATTATATAAGATAAGATAATGATATGGCGATGATGTGGACAATTCACGGTGAATGCACTCCTCCTCTACCAACAATGCCCTTGTGCCCCAAACTGGACTTGACATTTTGGTTACAGATGCCCCCTATCTCAAAGATTCGAAAAATTGGTTAAGCCTCACTGGTTTGGTGAAACGGTTACCTCTTGTTCGGTCGGCATAGTTTCACGATTTAATGTTAAAGGACTCCTGGCAACCGTTCTACTCTAAAACATTTCCCAACGAATCATAACTGTGAGGGCGCGTGTGTGTGTGGGTGTGTGTGTAATATCTGTGCGAGTGAATACGTGTGTGTGTTTAGCGTATGAGTACATTTGCGGTGTGTCCATGACGACATCTGCTGCGTACGTGAAATATGTGTATGAGTGTGTGTGTGTGTTTATTCGCTCTTGGGTGTGTGTTCTGAGAAAGTACTAACGTTACATTGCTCTGCACCAGTTAACCCTGGACCTCTCCACAAATCCCCTTCACCGTCAGGAAACCAGACACATGTTTGGGTACACAAGACTCTTCGTAGAGAGTACTGGGGATTTAGAGGTGGGCGATGATGAAATACTGTCAGTACGAACGTATTCTTTCAAAAACTTATCTTGCTTATGTGTACTACTTACTAGACAGTACATTTATCTACTTCTTTATTCTACGGCTACGCTAACGGAATCATCTACACAGAGTAAACAGCACATTGGTAAGGTTGTCGTACACCCAAGGCGTGACTGTTAAGCTACTGGTCTTGGATTTAAACCCTGAGTCAACATGTGAGTAGGAAGTCTGGTGTATATTAGAACATCTAGGGCGTCAGTAGGGTAGGGTACACCTAGCCTAGTTTGACCCCCCCCCCTTTTTTTTCCACGTCCAACGATTGCCCTCAACTCTCAGAACGCCAAGTTACATGTTTGGTATCGACCTAGATCACGTGGGGCTCAACCGTGTTCAGTTCGGGGGGGGGGGGGCAATAAAATTTCCAACACACATGTTAGGTCAAAAATAAAAAGACGTCGGGTCTAATGGAATCTAAGGCTTTCAGTATTTATGTAATGTGGACAGACATGGCCAAGGGCCGTGTCACGAGCAGTAGTTTGGCCATAACTGACCTATACAAACTAGTGACTTAATAGACCGTTCTTGTTTAATGTAGGCGGGGAGAGATAGAAAGAGAGACAAGGAGAGAAAGAGGGAGAGAGCAAAGAGAGACAGAGAGAGAGAAAAGGAGAGTGAGAAAAGGAGAGAGATAAAAAGTGCGGCAAGGAAAGAGAGAGAGAAACAGAGAGAAAGAGAGACAGAGTGAAAGAGAGACAGAGAGAAAGAAAGAGAAAGAGGGAGAGAGAAAAGAAAGAGACAGGGAGCGAGAGAAAAGGAGAGAGAGAAAAAGAGAAGGAGAGAGAGAGACAGAGAGAGAAAGAGAAACAGTAAGAGAGAAAAGAGAGACTGGGAGAGAAAGAAAGAGAGACAGTGAGAGAGAGAGAGAGAGAGAAAGAGATTGAAAAAGGGAAGTGGATAGGAAAAAAAAACGAGGCCATATAAAGAAGCATGACAAGCACAAAACTGATATTAAATACAAACTATCTCTAGAGTCCTGAGACGCACAAGCGACATCCAAGTATAAGACAGGGATAGTATGTAACGAAAGTCGTGATGGAATTCCAATGTGGTTTTCTAGAAGTCACGCTGTGAAGTGCACCTATGGCTGACACGTGACGCTGGTCGAAAGAGAGACACCCTTTTAGAAGTATGGACCGATAACCTGTGAGTGTGGGGGAGGTGGGGGCTCTTGGGACTCTCCTAGTCCGTAAGTTAATTTAGAATAAATGTTTGTCTAATACCCTTCTTAGGTTTTGAAACATTGTAGTTACGTATTTGTGCAATAACAGTAGTAATATATATTGCATATATTGAGTCGAGAACTAGCTTTTATAATCCTTACTAAATAACATTTAAGTGACCTAACACATGTGGTTAAACAATTAATAAAATGCAATCAGGTGAGATTAAAACTGTTTCATACATGCAACAGGAGTAGGCCTTTTTTTATTTTAATTAAAAAGTTGAAAAAAAAAATGCGTCAGCCGGGAATCGAACCCGGATCGATTGCTTGGAAGGCAACCATGCTAACCTTTACACCACCGACGCTACTTACAAATATATGCCATTTTAAATATATATATTAATATTTTACTAGGAAAAAAATTATTAGGTTTAAGTCATGGCAGGATATTACTGTTATAGACTTATATCTAAATCTAGATCTCATTGTAACTTTAATTTTAAAAAAAAATAGTATTTCCAAACGACTTTGCACATTTATTAGCTAACGGGTTTGTAATTCTGCTACGCGCGCTCCACTGCGAGAGAGAGAGGTAAATTCTAAACAGTCGGCCTCATTCTAAAACATGTGAATCTAGGTTACAGGATTCCAACACTGACTCAACATGATAAGATCTAGATCTAACGGTTTCAACTAACGATCTCTTTCAAAAGAACATTTTAATCCATAGCTCTACATTTAATACATTTCAATTAACGATAGCGAAGGTTTTGATGTAGCCTCGGTATCGTGTCTTTGTGAAACACTGGAATAGTTTACGCATTGACATGACCTACTTACGCCCTTACTCTTAGGTGGAAAAAAACACAACTTATTTGACCTTATTCTGTAGTAGTATCGCTTGAATGCGGATATAAAGGAGCGCAGCGGGATACTAAAATCTGTATAGAAAAGCGAAAATAACAACAAAATTGTCCGAATTCTTATCACGAAGATAATATTATTATTTTTTTCCATTGTCAGATAAGTTGAGTGATTCGTTTCCTAGCTGTGACGTTGTTGGAAATTGTGGTGGTGTTTTTTGTTCACCCAATAACAAAGCTATTAACCCAGTTAGTATTTTCGCAGCCCCCCCCCCCCCAACATCTGACTTTTTCATTAAGTAAAAGGGGGGGGGTGATGCCTGTAGGCGTAGTAAACAGTTACTTTCGTTAAGCGAATAAACATGACACTAACTGTACTTTACTTATGTACTAGTTAAGCCTAGGCATAACAAGTCGTCACTGTAGTAGGCATATCTCCCCCCCCCCTCCCTTTCGCCCACCTCTTTTTCGTTTTCTCACTCTCAAAACTTCATCCTCCCCCCCCCCCTTTAACATATGCTACGTCACGCATTGAAATTAGGTCGCGAAGTTCGCGGAGTACTAGATGTAGATCAAGATCTAGCTGAAGGAGGGGAAAGAAAAAAAAAAGCATAATTAAGTAGGTAAAGCTTGATCCAAGGGACATAACCCATTGAAGTAAGAGAGCGCTGACTGTTTAGGATTTAAAGGAAGTGCCAGTCACTGACATATATTACGTTCAAAGGATACGATTGAAAAAAAAAATGTACATACGACCTTTTATGTATCCCTGCAGACGATACAAATCCTTTGCCAGCCTCATTAAAATCACACCTGCTGAAAGATTTCAATGGTCAAGCATATTTTTTTTTCTTTAAATAAAAGTTTTTTTTTGAAAGCGTGAGTCTGGAATTTTGGTTGGGGGGGGGGGTTTAGCCACCATCAGTTTCCTTACAATGGTAAATTTATATTACAAAAATGTAAATTAAATAGCATTGAACTTAACATTGGCTTAATGACGGCCGACAAGGTGAGCTCTTCTATAGCGAAAATGTCATACTTATAGCATGCTCAGGCTCAGCGATCTTGTTCAATCTCTTTAGTGGACCAGTAGGAGACGGAGGTATCTGGTAGAAGGTTTTCCGTGCTGTCTTTAGGCGCTCGGTAAACACGAGTCGGGTTTCGAACTCGAGTCTCCTTGATAGGTAACCAAACAGTTTAAGTATCTCGCCACCTTTTGTCTTGTTTACCGCGCCCTACATCAGAAACAAAATTATATTTCGTTATTATTAGGATATAATTCTACATGTAGATCTTTTTGAATTATTATTATTATTATTATTATCAAACAAATCCGAAAAAAAATCTCAAACTGCAGCCCGTAGGAAACAACCCAGCCCAAAACCCAATAGAGTAAGAAATGTAGAGATAGATGACATACAATGCGAAGAACAAGGGAAAATAGAGCAAAGCATTTTCTGGACTGGAACTGAGTATGAGAAAGTCTGCGAGACCAACGTAAAACATGGACTGGAACTGAGTAC
>JADKLZ010013097.1:0-14529 GCA_021533235.1 Biomphalaria straminea | reverse complement strand
TGCATGACTGAATGCATGACGCGTAGGACGTAATCATCTTCTTTTTTTGAAGTAACGTCTGTATTATATAAGAATTTCAAGAAAAAAAACTATTACAAACTACTATAAGAGATCCCAAAACGTTTAGCGACACGCTTTTACCTCTAAGCCCATCACAACAGAATGAGGCAATATTTCTTTTGTAAGCTGAACATTCTTTCAGACTATTAAAATTCGACCTTCTGAACTTTCCTCAAAGAATGCCGACCTTGGCCTTCAATGCTGCATGCTCCACAGAGCGGCCCGAATTGGACACTGGCACAGAAACTCGCATAAAGATACAGATGTGCAGTGCTCCCTTGACTTTCGCGGCTCCGACTTTCGTGAGTCCCTAGACTTTCGAGGGTCCGACTTTCACTGAAAGGTTACACAACTAGTTTTCAATAAATTATCACCACGGAGTTTCCTGCGGCCACCTTAAGTATATGTACAGTATTGGGGAAAAAAAAAGTCATCGCCAAATTTTATGGACGCTGAATGGTCTAAATAGCCATTTAGCATAGCAACTGGTTGACTGTGTCAGACTATAAGAACAGTATACTTACTGAACATACCAATTATTTTATACTGCGACATACAGTACTGTGTGGCACTTTAAAAATTATTGAACATTTAAGGAGTTTTTGAAAAGAAATAGTTAGGCTGTACAGGTCATCAAGGAATGGGAGCTTGTTATTTCAGGTGTTAAAAATGTGAGAGAAGGTGTGTGTGTTTCTTCATGGAAATAAATAGGATGAATCCTTCTCCA
The DNA here is from genome assembly GCA_021533235.1 of Biomphalaria straminea. Classification (NCBI taxonomy): domain Eukaryota; kingdom Metazoa; phylum Mollusca; class Gastropoda; family Planorbidae; genus Biomphalaria; species Biomphalaria straminea. The sequence goes on along the minus strand of JADKLZ010013097.1, from coordinate 13,742 downwards.
AATAAGTCAGATCCAAAGTCTTTGGTAAACACTGAGAACTGAGAGAGATGTTGTAGTCCTGGAACACTACGGAGTCTTTAACAACATCAGCGCGGACTGCATCACGTGACCCAACGGACGGACATTCGGGGAAATAATTATACGGCATCAGACTGATTGTTGCCTGGGTGCCTACTGTTGGTGTGTTGGGGATGTCCTCGGTGTGGGGGATGTGGTGAACACCAACAGTCACCCAAAACACAAGGTCCTGAAAAAAGAAAAATCAGACAAATGTATTAAAAGAGAAATTATCAAAATTTATCATTTTTATGTTTAATAAAAGATTAATCATATAAGTATTCAAATATTATTATGTACAACTGTTGAGCAGTATAATTAGCTGTTGTAGAAATATTATTTTTAGCGATTTGGCTTTTTTTCTTTTCCTTATCTTTCGAACACTAAATACCGGTGCAATGAATAAAGCTGGTCTTCTAGTCCGAAAATTTATATGGGGTTACAGTAGTTTAAGTGGCTACACAGAACTATTTGTGACCTACTAATTTTGCCTGAATCTGATGAGACATAACCGTTGTCTGCTGGTGGTTGAATAACTTTCCTATTTGTCACAACAGTGTATACTATAGCTACAGTGCTAAAAAAAAAAAAGCTTTCTAGCCACAAATTTACAACTGTACTGTTAAAATTTGTTATGACTTTGCCATGCGCATCGCAATTCAGTTTAGTGCAGAGATGCGCACTTCTAGTGAACGGACTATAACAGGAAGTTTATAGAAGAGAGTAACGATTTCCACCCAAAGCTAGAGAGTCGAAAATGAAGACACTGTAGTAAAGAGAAGATGTCTTGTGTAACTGTGTCTTGTAAATAAACATACATGTCTCGTTGAGTTTGCCTTGTCCCTTAAATTATTACATTTAAATTTCTGGACATTAGTGATACTCAATCAAAACAAATTACGCTGTTTTGTAGTGATTTAGTCTGTACATAAATATTGTGCATTGTAGTGACAGTAAAAGGAAGTGACATATCCAGACAGACTAATGACGTTGCAGATTAGGAGCACATAAATAGAGTCTAGGCTTGGAGCTAGAAGCATGGAAATGGACTGCTAGGGAATACCAACAGATTTAGAGACATACAATGTGTGGCTGATTAAGTAACGGAACATCGCTGAAAGTCTTTACAAGTCTAATCATAAGTCTTAAAAAAGGTGTCAGTGATATAGTTGAATGTGTTGACCTCGTGCTTATGTTAATGTAATCATTGTCACGTGATCGAAGTTTGTAATCTTGTGAGATCAAGTCAATAGTATCAAACTGACAACAAATACACTCTCAAGTCCGAACACATTACACATTAGCTCAATCCTACCTAATGAGCATGGGCGCCCGCAGGGGGGTGCAAGGGGGTGCACTTGCACCCCCCTGGATTCTGAGTAGCAAAATTCTAGACATTACCATTTTTTTGTGCATCATTAAATCAATTAACTTCTTTCTAGCCACTGAGCAAGTAATAATTCCACTGTAGTACAATCATAAGGATAAGTTAATGTTCGAGTTGACTAGTCTAGGTTTAATAGGAATAGATGGCCGACGTGCACCCCTCTAGATTCTAGTAGCCACATTGTAGCAAATTTTATAAAAATTAATTTCTTAGAAGTAGAAATTTAAGAGGTTTTGCTTCCACTGAAGTACAACTGTAAGGAAAAACTAATGTTTCAATAAACTAGAATATGCTAATCAGTTGTTGATGGCTGACCATGTACGCTTTATTATATATAGTCTTGCAATTTTTTGTACTATAAGTGTGAAATATTCTATTGCACGTAAGTCGTGACAATACGATAAATGTGAAAGCTTCTTTGAACCAGAATGAGGAGTGCAGTCATATGTGTAAATGTATTTATGTTATGCGGAGTTAAGGTCGGTTTCAGTTCTAGATATTATGCATGTTTTTGTTTTTTTGTATTTTCTATACATTAGTTCTAGATAGCAGGTTAAACACGTCCACCAGTTACGATTGCAGCCTATACAAGAAATCTCTTAATAATAATAAAGTTTTATATATAGAGCGCTGTTAACAAACTTGATGTAGGCTCAGGCACTGTGATAACATTACAAACATAACAAGGTTACAAAGACAGTTTGTGAGAAAACGCAAACTCACTATCGGTCCCCGAAGTGGTCCACCCATGCAGGTAAAAAGACAGGTATCAATATTTTCAGAAAGAACATCATAATCAAATTCTTTCAAAGAAAAATGACAGAAAAATGGAAAAAGAAGGTTGATAGATTTTGTGTGGTCCAGTAGACCAAAGGATATGTGAAAGTGAATAGGGAGTCAAGTGTGAACCTGGCTATAATTGACATATTATAATAAAGATCTTATTGATTTAATTGTCTGTAAGAGTCAATCTCTAAAATTAATGTCTTTCCGGTGTGTCCGTGCGATAGTAGTTCACGTGATAATATGAATACCTACTTATTAATTGTTGTTTTAAATTATGTTCCACATATTTGCATATTAAACAAATTTATTTCTTTTAATAAAAAGGAAACATTATTTTTGGATAGGTGTTATAGCCTGTATGATAAAGTTTAAGTAAGGTAGCGATAAAAATGTAAAATAATTAATTTTCTACAAGAAGTAGTCTTAAACCATTCGCATAAATGTGTTTTGAATATGGTATATGATTACCTCCCTTACTAAAGAGATTCTCGTATTTGTTACTATTTATAGTGAATAGTTGTAAAAGTGGTGTATTTTATGAAAAAACTGCTTGCATAAGTGATTTAAAAAATTCGCTTTTAGAAAAGCAGAATCTAGTCTTGTTTTCCGATGGGCTATTCGTGCGGCGTTATTCAGAATTCGCTGCAGCTTTGCTATTTTGTCATCAGATATACCTGCTAGCTAGCAAGGCGTTGCAGAAGTGAAGTCAGGAGAGTGTTATAAATGCTATATCTAGCTTTTTGTCGTCAATCTGAGTCAAACATGGTCGGACATGACCTTATCATTGAAACTGAAGATAACGGCCCTATAGAGACACTATGGAGTGAGAAATAAGAACCCAGTCACAATTTTGGGATGATTTGTTTGGCGATTTTCTGTTAGATCGACCGTAGGTAGGCATAGACAGAACGGATAAGCTTAACAACGCGTAAAGTAAATTGTTTGTTCAAATGTTAAATATTTAATTTGAAAAAAAATATTTACAGGTCACTTATTACCGTATATGGGAGTAGGGGGGAACCAGTTCCTTTCTTTAATATTCTCCGTAGACGGAAATTTGCACCCCCCAGGAAAAAATCCTGCGGGCGCCCATGCTAATGAGACAAACAAAATTATATCTACCTCGTCCACTAAAGTTTCATTATCTTGCAAATAACGATCTAGATCCACATGAGGACTCTGACCATCAAACATTGAGAAGATGGAACTGCTAGACTCTTCTTTGTCTTTACGAAGTGTGGCAGCTATCTGGTACTTGCACCATTTTCTACTGGACAACATTGGCGAGTCATCTGGAAATAAGACTTTACTGAACCCGTCGACAGACATTCTGAAATAAAGATTAGTGTGATGAGAAGGTTTTAAATAGAGATAATGGCCACTAGAGATTTGAAATTGTTGGAATTTGAAAATCAAGAATTATAAAAAATTGTTAAATTATAGGCATTAACATTGTAAAGCTTTTCTGTTGGGGGCCCTTTGTATATGTGAAGAATGAGAGAAAGAAAGAGAGAGAGAATGAAAGAGAGAGAAAGGGAGAAAAAGAAAGAGAAAGCAAAAGAGAGTTTAAAAGAGAGATTTATGGAAAAAGATTTAAAAGGAGAATAAAAGGATGACAGAATAGATAAAAAGAGAAAAAAAGATTACTTTTCAAACAAAGATAATTTAAGGGAATGACCGCTAATTACTGCCATTTATTTGAAAATGGCAGGGTTTGGTTCCCTTTTTTACCATATAAAACGAAATTTATTAATTAGAACTGATTGTTTAGTTAATTGATCAGTTTTCTGATCGATGTGTGTATTGCCATTGTCTATGACTAATTATGTAAAATGTCAAATTAATCCGAGAATGGGAAGTGAGAGACAAAACGTGGCAGAACGTAATAGGGGAATTAAATCCATATATACATCCAAATCTATCATTAAGCAGCAGTTATTACTCTTATTTCGATATTAAACAAAATAATTAATCACCAATAAGTAATAAGCTCATTGGTAAATTTTTTAAATTGATTCATGTCTTGTCAGGTTTCAACTTGATCCAAGAATGGGAAATACGAGAAATATACATGTTCAAACTTTGATCAGACAGACAGACAGACAGACAGGCAGACAGACAGACAGACAGAGTGGGTTGATAGAACCTTTGTGATAATAAAGAAAATCAACATCAAGCTCGAGTTTTTTTTTTTAATGTCTACACAGAGTCTTATTGTGTCTATCTAGATCTAAATGAATCTAAATGTATTACATATATATTACTACTGTAAGAGTATCACAGATCTTACTGTATCACAGATCTGTGTGTATTATAGATTTTAATACTATACTATAATAAAGATCTCTCTAGTCAATACACTCACCTGTAGGCCCTGTGAGTCCCAAACTTGTTCCTCTCCTGGTTGTTGTAGACGATGTGATATTTGGGTGTAGAGAAGTTATATCTGTAAACAGCCTGCAACTCTGTTTCTTTTAACGTGTGCCTGAACGACAGCTGCTGGAAAGTTTCTTGCCCCGATTTATGCCAAGGCCACGTTCTCTCGTCCAAGGCCAGGTCAAGTGTCTCATAGCGGTTGATTTGACCTTTGATATCAAGGTCAATTTTAAAGTGAAACAAATGATGGTGAATAGAACCAACAATGTTTTCTGCGACTCTGAAATAAATCAAAGTCGTAATAGAAAAGGACAACATACTCACACACACATACAAACACGATCTCTCACACAGGAGCACACTGTCTCTCGTTCACAAACACTCTCTCAAACACACTCTCTCAAACACACTCACTCACACACTCACACGCGCTCTCTTTTTACACAATCACATTCACACTCTCTGTCTCTCTCTCACACACACACTTTCTATCTCACACACATACACATTGCAACATATTTACACTTTTGTGGATATGGAATTTTTTTTTTGTTTTGCCACTAAATTATTTCAATGAAATTTCTTGAATAAAATGATTGTTTACTTACCTAAAACCGAATTTGTCGTCGCCATTTTGAAACGAGTGGGACATTAGGAAACCGGAAGCGTAAGTCTTGATCTCCACGGCGCCATTTTGGTGGAAAATCATGTCGAAGATATAATCGTAATTAAACTCCACAATAATCGTTCTGACCACTAGGACACGGTCCGCCAGACCACCATAACTCCTGTAGATAATATTAAAGGAAACAAAGTTTATTTTCCTAAAGTATAGTACCAAGCTCATTTGAGAGACCATGATAGTAAAAAAGTCATTTTGTTTGTTTGTTTGTTGTTGTTTTGTTGCTGTTTACTTTTGCTCCACAGCAGATTAAAACGTATTGAACGAGTGCGACCTAGACAAATCGTTATAGAGGGCCTGACTGCAGACTCGGAGCAGACGTGGAAACGAGTCCGTGTAAAAGTGTAAGGCATATTATAAATCTGGAATCAAAAGGAAATGTATTTTGCTTTGCTTTTATACACTGAATTAGTGAACAGTGTACACATGTTGAACATGTTGCGAACACTTTATCAAGACAAGCTAAAAGCATGTGTATTTTACTTAAATGATTTTTTTAAAACAAGTTTCCGCCTTCGTCTTTTTTTATTCGATTATTTCTTTAGAAATGTCAACCTATAAGACGAATGTTGTAAATGTCATCTATGAGAGGCTCAAGGGTAGATGTGGCCAGCAGGGCGACAACCACCTTTACTTTACCCAACTGATGTCAGGTACCCATGAGTTGGGTGAATTATATGGTGTCCAACCAAAAAAATTTAATTAGACATCTGAGTCTTCACGAAGATTCAATCCCGAGACCACTCGATTCGAAAAGTAAGTGCTTTACCACTCAGCCATACGCCTCTTCAATAAGGATTCCAGAACTAGTGATAACAATCATAATATCTAAGTCTGGTTTCATGTATATTAGTATGAAAAAAATGGACTTAAACCTTTCCATAATATCAACGATTCAATAAATTTGCTTTAAACAAGATTACAAAGAGAGTTTGTGTAATACACAAACTCAGAGGCGGCCCCCGTCGGAGTCGGATCCCTGTCAGATCCGCCTATTCGCAAGATGTTTCGGATGTTCCTTCTAAGTCCCTGGCTCAATTCCTGTATGCTCCCATCCTAAAACTATCGCAATATTTCTGAAAGAACAGTAAAGGTTAAATCATATTTTCAAAAGCCTTTAGTGTTTTTTTCTAACCGTGACGGACAGACCAACCAACAGACAAAACGCACAAAAATATGCTTCTTTCATTCTAATGGGGGCATTATACAATTTTATTTTTAAAAATCTGATTTTTTTAAAAAAATAAGAAATTAGTTTAGAATCATGTCATTTCCGGTCTTTACGCTAGTACACGAAAGCCGCTGCTAAAAGTTCATTTTTAAAAATGTGCGTGATATCTATATGTCTAATGTATTTCTTATAGTAACATTTCCTCCCTTACATTTACGTAATTGTTTTAGAATTGGTGTTTTGTTATTAAAAAATCGCTTGCATAATTAATTTTATAAATTAAACGGTTTGCTTTTAGAAAACTAAAAGTAGCCGTTGCACCTAAACTTTTCAAGCCGCATTTAATGGTGAAATAATATTTTTCGTATCTCTTCTAGTTTTGGCGCTCTGAGTCTGACAGACGGACAGACGGACAGACAGACAGAAAGTCATTTTAAAAAATGTGCGTGATATCTACATGCCAAGAGCATTTCATATAGTAACATTTCCTCCCTTAGATTTACGTAATTGCTTCACAATTGGTGTTTTATTATTAAAAAATCGCTTGCAAAATAATTTTTATAAATTAAACGGTTTGCTTTTAGAAAACTAAAAGTAGCCGTTGCACCTAAACTTTTCAAGCCGCATTTAATGGTGAAAAAATATTTTTCGTATCTCTTCTAGTTTCGGCGCCCTGAGTGTGACAGACGGACAGACGGACAGACGGACAGACGGACAGACGGACAGACGGACAGACGGACATTTTGCACAAACCTAATAGCGGCTTTTTCCCCTTACGGGGGCCGCTAAAAATACAATTAGTTGCATTTCGTTAAAAAAATCTCTTGATCAATCCATGGGCACTATTATCCTTTTAAAAAAGAACAAATTGCTAAACAAATGTTTACTTTTGCCCCAAATCAAAGTGTTAATATAGACGAATTGTTTAATTCGCTTAAAAATTAGCAAAATGTGAAGTTGTTGAAGTCAGTGCCTGAGTGCCTAGATCAAAGTCTAAGTCTGGGCATATTGACACATGCAATGCGTAGGAAGTAACTTCTGTAACATATAAATGTGAGGAGAACGCGGATTTTAGCTTAAGAAGTTGACTACTATTATCATGCGAAAAAAAATTATTGACGTGAAGAGTAAATAACGTTTTGTGCTGTCCACAAAATGCCTAGCCCACCCTTGGACATATTTCTCAACACCTTTCAAAAATAAAATTCATTTAACAAAATAAAAATGTCTTAAATCCATTGACAGGTAGTGAAAATTTTACATGTGAATCTGTGTTCTACGGAGGTCAGCATTTTTCATCCATCGATTCATTCATCAAAGCCTATCATAAAGGGAATATCACAAAGGTCAAGATGAACTTTCCAAGTCCTGCTCCAGGCGAGACTTCGATGCCCTCCACCATGCACCTCAGAGGAAAAACGTTTCCCCACAATGCCCAGGCAGGACCAAAAGAGTATGAACCAGATGGAAAACGTTATAGGTACTCAACACATTGGCGTAGCCAGGGGGTTAATTTCCTCTCCCTGAATAAAATATCCACCCTAAAAATAGTATAAACCCTGACCTATTTTCCGATTCGTCGCTTTGCTCTATTAATAAAATAAATTTAGGAGACATGGAGCTACAGGCAAACTAAAGCAAGTTACAGTTACTTAATTCCAGGGGGGGGGGGAGCTCAACAGGTCTAATAGTAATCTGCAATGGTTCCCATTTATTGCGAAATAAGAGATCTCCCACAATTGCAACCCGCGGTTCTGTTACTTAATATTTACAAACACGGGAGACTATTTAGTAAGGGAGATGACTATTAACCACATTTGAAACACATTTATGCAAACGGTTTTAGATTTTTTGTCAAAAGATTTATTTACATTGTATTACTACATTAAAGAAAGAATTTCATTCACTGACCGGCAGGGGCGGACTGGCTATATGGGCATTTGGGCAAATGCCCGGTGGGCCGGTACCCAAATGGGCCGGTCTGTGGCATTTTACGTCTCTAGAGACGATCTTTTCCCCTTGCAAGCTCTTGTGTGACTAAAGAGGCCGATCCAAGTTCATCTTGGTTGTTATCGACTATTTTACTAAATGGCCTGAGGCATACGCAGTTCGCGGCCAAACAACATCTTGGCTGGTGTATAACTTGTGGTGCCATGAATGGATCCCCTGTATGCCATGAGAAACATTGGGATATAAGTGTCCCAGTCATCTTGTCGTTCACTGGCGACCTTCGATTGATGCTGTTCTAGAGTTCTGTTGAACCGCTCTACCATTCCGTCGGACTGAGGGTGCAGGGGCGTGGTGCGAGTCTTTTCAATGCAGAGGGTCTGGCACATCTCTTGAAAGACTCTGGACTCGAAGTTACGTCCCTGGTCTGAGTGTAACTCCATAGGAGCACCGTACCGACTTATCCAGTTTTCTACAAGGGTTTCAGCTACGGTGGTAGCTTCTTGGTTCGGAATTGCGTATGCCTCAGGCCATTTAGTAAAATAGTCGATAACAACCAAGATGAACTTGTTTCCTTTCTTGGTTTCGGGGAATGGCCCGGCTACGTCGATTGCGATCCTTTCAAAGGGATTTCCGACATTGTATTGCTGCATATGTCCTCTTGTTCTACGTTGCGGGCCCTTGGCGGCTGCACAGACATCGCACCTTCGGCACCATTCTTCCACATCTTCCCGGTAACGGAACCAGTAAAACCGCTGCCGGACCTTCTCCAAAGTTTTGTTGACACCAAGATGGGAGCCACTGAAGCCATTGTGCATCTCTTGCAGTACCTCAGACACTCTAACTTTAGGTAACATCAGCTGAAAGCGATTGCTTGTGCCGTCAGGCGTTTCCCAGACTCTCTTGAGTACACCGTTGACCATTTCCAGGGAATCCCATTGGGCCCAATATGCCTTAATAGCGGGCCCCTTATCAGAGATGTGTTGCCAATCTGCTCGTTGTCCATCTTCCTTCATTAGGAGAATGGGGGCCAGATCTTCGTCTCTTAGCTGATCCTCTCGGATGTTTTCGTCCGACCACGGTCCGGAAGCTTCTACCCCAAGACGACGGCAATCAACGACCGCCTCCTTTTCTTCTACCTTCCTACAGTGCTTGCATTCACTTTTGCAAGGCCTTCGGGACAGCGCATCAGCATTATGGTGAATCTGTCCTTTTCGGTGCTGAATCTCGAAGTCATAGGTTTGCAGACGCTCAATCCACCTGGCTACTTGACCTTCTGGACTCTTAAATGAAAGCAGCCATTGTAGAGCGGCGTGATCACTTCTAAGGGTGAAGGTCTGCCCATATAGGTATTTGTGGAAATGTTTTATTGCCTCCACAACGGCTAGAAGCTCACGCCTCGTGACGCAGTAATTTCTTTCCGGTTTCGACAAGCTTCGACTGAAGTAGGCAAGCACTCTTTCTGTTTCATCTACCTTTTGGGACAGGACGGCACCTATTCCAGTACTGCTCGCATCGGTGTCAAGTATGAAAGTCAAGCCTGGTATAGGGTAGGCCAAAACGGAGGCAGAGGCTAGTGTGTTCTTCAACCTGTCAAAAGCTTCTTGACATTCAGGTGTCCAAATAAATGGTCTCTTATGTTCTGTCAGCTGATGAAGTGCTTTACAAACGCTGGAGAAATTCTGCACGAAACGTCTGTAATAAGTACAAAGTCCCAGAAAACTTTTTAACTCGTGTTTATTCGTGGGGGTAGGCCACCGCTTCACAGCTTCAACTTTCTCTGGATCCGTGCTGATTCCCTCCTGAACAAGGAGCACTTCTTTGGGCTGAGCTTCATCCCAGCGCTTCTTATTCGTCGAAATACTTCTTCAAGATTAGTAAGATGCTCTTCGAATGTTCTACCAATGACAATAATGTCATCGAGGTAGACAAGACATGTTTTCCAACTAAATCCTCTCAGAACATGTTCCATTAACCGTTCAAACGTGGCTGGCGCATTGCAGAGGCCGAAGGGCATCACGGTAAATTGCCACAGACCGTTACCAGTTGAGAAAGCCGTTTTCTCTCTATCGTCGGGATGCATCCCAACTTGCCAGTATCCACTTTTCAAGTCAAGAGTAGAAAAAATCTGTGCCCCAGCCAACGTGTCCAATGTGTCATCGATCCTAGGTAGTGGATAACTGTCTTTATGTGTGGCTTCGTTTAATAGCCTGTAGTCCACACAAAAACGTAAAGAACCATCTTTCTTCTTTACCAAGACGACTGGGGAACACCAAGGACTATTGGAGGGCTCAATAACTCCCTGCTGTCTCATTCTTTCTATAAGGTCTACAGCTTCTTGTTGTTTCGCTAGCGGCAATCGACGTGGGGGTTGTCGAATAGGTCTAGTGCTTCCTGTATCTATGCGATGTTGGACCATATTTGTTCGCCCACAGTCCGTCTCATTGGATGGCAAGATGTCTGCAAACTCACTAATCAATTGTTCTGCTTGTACATACTGTTCTCGTGATAAAATGGTTTCAATCTCTGCCAAGAGTTCGGTAATGTGTGGCTTTGATTGTTCGATTGATTTTTCTGATTGATCACTGTTACAGTTTCTGATCAGATCAAGAGTATAGCTTACAGCGATCGTGCTATCTTTCTGAAGGTGTTTGTCCTGTGAGCCAAGGTTCATGACTCTCACCGGTACCTTTTGATCTTCTCCTAGCATGACCAGTGTCCTTCCTACGGCCACTCCGTTGTCGAAAATGTCTATGCCTTCAATTAGCGCAGTTCTATTCGTTGTAAGGCCATATTCTACTTTCCCCCAAATAATCGATTCCGACTGGGCCGGCAAAGTTGTATCCTCTATCAACATTATTCTCCTGACTAGTCCATCCTCTTCATCCTCATCCCCGAGTAAAGGGATTTCAATGTCTCCACATTTCAATGTGCCTCCGCCAATATTCAGAGAGAATCCAAATTTCAGCATAAAATCGAGCCCTATGATTAAGTCGTCAGTGATATCGGCGATCAAAAATTCATGTTCGAACGACTGATTCCCTAGCTCGAGTTTAATATCTGTTAGTCCTTGTATAGGCATCAGTTCCCCGCTAGCTGTTTTCAACTTGTAAGCCCCTACATTCGTCGTCTTGTTCTTGTTCACTTTCTCAGGCCGAATGATTGATCGGGAGGCACCAGTATCTAGGAGAAAACGAAAATTCTGGGGCCCAATTTTCCCTATGACTCTAAGACTTTTACTTTGCCCTAGCACGGCGACTGGGATGATGGTTGCAGGGGCTCTCATTTTCTGGGTCGCCGGTTTCCGCCCCTCGAAGCCGGCGAGAGCTAGTTTCCCTGATAGTCGTGGGAACATGGTCTTGCATCCGTTTCCGCTCGGTGCTGGACTGCTGCTTGTCTAGGAGACCTTCTGCCGCAATTTCTTTGAAGATGGCCGAGTTCACCACAGTTCCAACAACGTGAACGGGCCCTCCTTTGACCTTCTGGTATTTGAGATGTTCTACGTTCATCAAGGGCCTCTGTCACCCTTCTAAGAAGTTGCGTAAGATCTTCCTCTTTGACTCCTAGCCTCCGAACTTGATGAATGTTCTCAGATGACTCTTTAGCGGCTTCGTATGAGAGGGCGTACACCAGTGCTTCGCTGGCTTTGCGCTTGCCGCTAATTCTGACTGCTTTCTTCAATTCTGAGTCTCGAAGTGCATCGATGAAGGCATCTGTAATAATTACTTCCAGAAAGTCTTGCGCGGCTGTTGGGTAAGCAAGATGGGCTAGGCGTTCTATGTCCGTCTCTAACTCTTGTAGTGTTTCATCGGAACGTTGTTGACGGGTCTTCAGTTGGACACGATAAACCTCTTGTAGGTGCTCATCCCCGTATCTAAGTTCCATGACCTGGACAAGAGCAGCATAATCTTGTTGGTTCGGAATGGACTGGAGAAGTTCGGAAGCTTTCCCTCTCAAGGCTAGAACAAGGGCTGTCGCCTTCTCCTCGTTGCTATCCCATTTGTTCACTTTGGCCGCTGCGTCGAATTGTCGCTTGTAGACAGACCAGGAAACGGAACCATCAAAGACTGGAGGCTTTATTTTCATAGACACTTCTGGTAAACATGACATAACTTTAGGCTCCGGTGAGATGGTCACTTTACCTTGTACTTGGGTCCTTATTTCTTCAATGGCCTTTTCCACAGCGTCAACCCGTTGCTTCATCTGCTCATCTATGGCGTTTATTCTTTGGTTTATAGTCTCCTCCATAGCGTGTATGCGCTGATTCATGTACACCAACTCGGTTTTGATTCCAGAATCCATTTTGTCTATCTTTGCACCCAAGAGCTCCACCACATCCGATTCTATTTCAAACAAATATGTCTCTGGGTCGTCATCTTCGTCCAGCAGGGCTTGCCGGAGACGTGCAGCTAAGGCATCTCTGTTTCCGCCTAACGTCAGCCCACGCTCGCGGAGCTCCCGCTTCAGTTCCTTAACAAGAAGTTGTTCAAGGGTTTTCGTAGAAGCCATCAAAAGATCCCACCTCTGAAACCAGTGTTATGTTTCCCTATGAACCCTTGAACAAACAATATTGCCAATGCCAGAAACAGATAACTTGGGTTCTAATAAAACGAGATGTATTATTGAAGTAATAAATGATGAATGAAAAATAGTCAAATACTTTACAAGTCTGAATAGAATCACATTAAAAGAAATTAATCTAGTCTTTTTCCAATTGTCTTGGTCAGAGCACACAACAAAACCGGTCTTCTACACATCGGATGTTTTCATCCGCCAGTCCTTTTCTCAGTACACAGGCCTGAGTCGTCTGTGTCGGTTGACCAGCCGTAAGGTTACAATGACCCCCTTACAGCTCAGTTATAACAATACACAGCTGCGATTGCAGGTTGGGCATATGTAGTCACCAGGCGCTGTTGCACTTTCACCCTTCTTTCTGCTTCTGTTGTGTATGGCATCTGCAATCAGAGACCCCTTCTTTATGCTCTCTCTCCAAGTGGATCTATCTTGTGCCACCTCTTCCCAGTTGCTGGTGTCGATCTTAAAGAGCTTCCAGGGGTAGGGCCATTGAAATGGCCTGATCGATGCCACTATGGCAAAAATCAAATTGTTAAAGTTTTTATACTATTCTCTTAGTGTCGTGTTTAAAAATAAAATCTCTCATAGACTCTACAGTGTAATACTATTTTAATCTAACACATTTTCAGAAATAATGTAATAGCCTTCATTCGTAGATAGTGCTACAAATAGGCTTCATCCTTTCAGGGCCTACATATATTTACTGATTAAAAAAGGCCTTTATTGCTTATAAAGATATCAAGTTCAACGTATGCATGTAT
>JADKLZ010013079.1:10186-20936 GCA_021533235.1 Biomphalaria straminea | reverse complement strand
TTTAGAACTTGTAATAGATATGCGACACTATTTTAACGCTCTCTGAAAAGTTATTACATCCGTAATTATAATTCGAACGGAATCCTACTGGACAGTGTTCCGTCCTACACAATTATTGGATAATTATAGTATAATAATAATTATTATTATTTTAATTCGGTACTTTTAAGTCCAATGTGTAACTAATATCGATGTGGGTAATCGCGAGTAGTAGCATTCGCAAGAGATTAGTACCGCCCTCTCTCTCTATCTCTCTGTCTCTCTCTCTAATTAAAATTAAATGTAATGAGCCAGGTTACTAAATATTTCTGAGTCGTTGATCAATACGAATGGTGTCGCAGTGATTTCTTTGTCGAGCATGGTCATCCCTGTGAGTTTAGCGTCCATTGAGCATGGTCGTCCCTGTGAGTTTAGCGTCCATTGAGCATGGTCGTCCCTGTGAATTTTGCGTCCATTGAGCATGGTCGTCCCTGTGAGTTTAGCGTCCATTGAGCATGGTCGTCCCTGTGAGGTTAGCGTCCGTCGAGCATGGTCATCCCTGTGAGTTTAGCGTCCATTGAGCATGGTCGTCCCTGTGAGTTTAGCGTCCGTCGAGCATGGTCGTCCCTGTGAGTTTAGCGTCCATTGAGCATGGTCGTCCCTGTGAGTTTAGCGTCCATTGAGCATGGTCGTCCCTGTGAATTTAGCGTCCATTGAGCATGGTCGTCCCTGTGAGTTTAGCGTCCATTGAGCATGGTCGTCCCTGTGAATTTAGCGTCCATTGAGCATGGTCGTCCCTGTGAGTTTAGCGTCCGTCGAGCATGGTCATCCCTGTGAGTTTAGCGTCCATTGAGCATGGTCGTCCCTGTGAGTTTAGCGTCCATTGAGCATGGTCATCCCTGTGAGTTTAGCGTCCATTGAGCATGGTCATCCCTGTGAGTTTAGCGTCCGTCGAGCATGGTCGTCCCTGTGAGTTTAGCGTCCATTGAGCATGGTCGTCCCTGTGAGGTTAGCGTCCGTCGAGCATGGTCATCCCTGTGAGTTTAGCGTCCATTGAGCATGGTCGTCCCTGTGAGTTTAGCGTCCATTGAGCATGGTCATCCCTGTGAGTTTAGCGTCCGTCGAGCATGCGGTGAAGCAACATGGACCATAGAGCTTGTCTGATTATTTCCGGTGGTATAGTCTATTAGAGTGCTACACCCAGCTTACCGGTAGGGACATTAAAAGCAGACAGAGAAAGGCTGCCTCAAGGAGATACGCCAGGCTAAAAACTGCAGAAACGAGGAGAGAATACAACAAAGTCACTACGCCAGTGAGAGACAGTTGCAGAAGAATCGCTGACCAAGTGGCCCATTTCTGTGCGAGCTTAGATCTAGCGCAAGAATCTGACCGATGTGGGGTGCGGAAGGTCGAAGGATATACATACATACAAACCTACATACATATACCATGCATTCTACTTTATATATTAGATATGTACATTGTGAAAACAAATGTTGTTATACCTTTCCATTATAAAAGCATGTCCTTTGTGCCATTATGATTTCGATGCACATAAATAAAACAAGGCAGATTTGGATCATCTTGATATAAAAACCTAGGTTGGACGAAATAGAATATCGAATGTAATAACAATTCAAATAATATTTTATGCCCAACGTAACGGACAAAAAAAAAAGACAAAGAATTATACATTTAAGAATAACTAATATTACTATATATGTATTTATCTAATTTACTGAAAGTTTACTTATAAATTGACTACCAGCAGACATAAAACAAAGACTGCTTTAATGATCCTTTCGGAAAGTTGTTGCGATAACAAGGACTCTTTTCTCATATAAAGACAACACTAACAGAAACATACACATAAATGAAACAGACACAACATACACATATATACAACAGACCTCAATAGTTTGGTTTTTCTACCCAAATGAATATTTTTAACATTAAATATTAAATATTACGCTAAAAGGAGGATCCCTAAAGAAGTCAACACACACACACCCCCACACACACACACACGGGCAACCGAATGATGGGAAAAAATTCTAGCTACGCCCCTGAATCCATTGGCTCTTCTAGAACTATATTTAGGGGAGACAATCTTGTTTCAGGTCTGAAAATAGTGTATTAAGCTTAGTATGTGCTTCTGTGAATTTATTCTTGAATTCGATTATGATATGTATTTAAAAAGTAATGTAAAGTTCCCTTTCAGACCTTACGATCTACAGGGCAGCTGATGTAAAGGTTATTTGTTTCTGCAGACCATGGTAAATGATTGTGGAGTGTGGTCAGTACAAAGACCAGCCGCTTTTACTTTTCCCAACTAAAGTCAGGCACCCATTAGAGCTGAGTGGACTCTGGTTCCCTGAAGTTCACGAAATTAAAATTCCAAATCTTTACCAGGATTCAAACAACGAGCCCTTCGGTTCGGAAGCCAAGCGCTTTACCACTCAACCACCCTGGCCTCGTAATGTGTATTGCTTGATATAGTGGGAAGCGTGGTCGAGAAGCAAAGTCCACTTCAACGTGGTTTGGTTTGGCTACCTAGAAGGGGGTTCGAGGTTCGACACCCGACTCGGGCAGAGTTGTGTTTACTGAGCGCCCAAAGGCAGCACGGAAAAACCAATTCCTAGATACCCCTCCCCCCACTGGTCCATAAATGAGATTGGACCATCATGCTCTGAGCATGATATAAGCATGAAAGTAGCGCTATATAATTGCTATAATAATAATATATGTAGTCTGTAACGATAAAATAACCGCTAGAAGATTCAGCTTTTTTTTTTATTCTTCTCTTTAGAGAATGTGGTGTCCATTTCAAAACACTTAACTCTATTAAGTACACACCAATCTCAACAAGTCTTTGGGACTAATTTAGTCACACGTTGGCGCCATATTTGAAACGTTCTCATTTTTAAACAACATCTAGTTCTAGTCTTCATATGTTATTACAAGGCCTAAATAAAAAAAAAAAACAACAACTGAAGTTTGGCCTTTCAGCAGACTGGACTCTATAGCCTTATTCCGTAGCAGTGGCGTAGCTAGGGTGGAGAAGGAGGGGGAAGACTTTGAAAATCCTCCCGGGCCACCACTTGAGGGGGACCCTCAAATTAGTGGGGGGGTTTTTTAGTTAAAAAATAAATATTACGTGAAATGCAGGGGCCCCCAAACAGGTCAAGCCCACTGGGCCCCAAACAGTGAAAGATTCGTAGTTACGACCTTGGTTGGCAGTCCGTCTAGGTTACTAGAAGATGGAATGCCGAATTAAAACATACAGCTCTCTGTTGTTCACGACCGTCTTAGATTTCTGTGACTCTGTTAACGACATTGTGTATAGAAAAATCTGGCCTGCGAAAACCAAGTATCATTTAAAAAATACTCGCCGCAGGCATGGTACCATCTTCTCAATTTTTAATTTTTGTTTTCTTAACAATAAACCTTGGAAAGTTACTTTTCAGAAGTTACCAAATACAAACAACACACCTCACATACATATACTATATTTCGGCCCTACGGATCGGCAGGATCGACTAGTATGATACAACTCTAGAAACAGTCTCGGCTCCAAGGGTGAACCAAACAGTAGTATGTATTCTATCTACACATTTGTAACACTACTTCTATTCGAGTGACTACCTATCTATATCTAGCATGCATTATAGCTTCCACATTTGTATTGAGGTTGAATATTTGTAGATAAACTTTTACCATTTCCTTAATTTGGGATGTGTGGCCGAGTGTAATAAACTAACGAGAGGCTTGAGCTCGAATCCCGACTTGATCTGAGTTGTGTTTTTTCAGCGCGATTTACAGAGTTTGTCCATCGTGGTTCGATGATGACCACTTTGTCATCCAGAGGGCTGAGGGCTTTGCACTGGGGCTTTAAGCTGAGCGATTTAATGCAGCATTGAAACCTTCTCCCAGACCCCCTCAACACATGCACACTGATCCACAAAAGATATTGGACCATAACGACAGTACATAAGGATGGGAGATACGCTAAATAAAATAAATGTACACACATGTACACCAATAAACATTCTACGTTAAATAGGTTCTTCGTTCAATCAAAATTTCAAAACTGCTAGCACCTTAAAGTATGATGTAATATGAATTATGAATAAATATTTTTTAAAAATATTACTTTATTTTAGAACATTTCTTCCCTTGTACATACATGAACCCAATATGTTTCTTTTTTATATAATCCAGAATAATAACCTATTATCATTATCATCAAACGATATTAGAGGGCTTTCAACAGCCATACCAGTGTCAAAAGTGTTGCTATCAACACACTGTTTATAGCATACAGTAAACATAACATTATTCTTCGTCACCTGTAACATGGTTGTTTATTTATTGAATATTTCCTGAATAAAATCTATTAGATATCTATATCCAAATATCATGATTAGTTCACTCATCACTATTTCCCCCCCCCCCAAAAAAAAAAAAAAAAAACGAAAAATTTAACCCTTTATTACTTACCTTTGATCTAGGACAACTAAGATGATTATATGATCGAAACCGCATCGGTTTAATGTACCAAAATTTTGTATTCCCAATTTCAACCCAACATTTTTTTGAAGCCGACATATTAAAACTGCAAGACCATACTTCTGTTCTTCAGCACTTTCTTTTAGTGTCCTCTGGTAGTACATCAGACTTCAAATCTGAAGACAGGGGTTCAAGCACCTAATTGTGATATTTTTTTTTGTGTGTTCTTTTTTAAACAGCGCTTTTTGCACATTTTTTTGTTTTAATAATTCGATCTACATTAAAGTTGAAGCCGAATTTATAACGTCGATTCTTACATGATTTTTAACACTCGATAAAACATTTGTTGATGATGCAGCATCATTGAGTAAGCATCTGAGAGACTTTTAAAGTGCATGAATGCGTATATGTGTCGGGGGCACTTGATACATCGGATATTTCCAAATCAAGTCAAAGCTTAGTCGCAGACATTACGATGCGCTATTTAACTCTTTCTCTCCGTAATTATTTATCACATTCTAGTGGAATCAACGTTGGTATCGTCAGTTAGGAGAGAAAGAGTTAAAACAAAAACAAAAATGGCTCCAGAATAGAAAAAAGAGAGAATGAACGAGACATAGAGAGTACCGTTTCAGTTTTAATGATACAATAATTTATGGGCTAAAAAATATGTCAGAAGAATCTTTAAAATTTAAAAAAAAAAAAGTAGGGGAATGTCACTGCCATAATAAACAATATAACAAAATATAACCTTGTGTGTACTGCTAGTAATAGTTACAGTAAATCTTTTTAACATTTAAGATTATTAAAAATGTCCAATATCAAACATGTAATTTAATGTTTACCACAAACGTTCTTGCTCTCAACAAAGCTATTAATACTAAATAATATTATAGTGAACAGTAGTAACCTACCTACTTAGCTTAGGTTTATTTTCCAACTTTTCCTTTTACTTTGTGTTTTAACACAGGGCAAGAGGATTGTATTTTTATAATCAATAGATCGAATTAGGAGAGGGGCTTCCTAATTAGCATTCTTCACTCGGTCGATGTTCACAGTGTTGGCTTAAAAAGATCCACAAACTACTGGTTCATTGTAGCTTCTTGTTTAATGATATTGTGACTTTTTCCATTAGAGAACCTAAATTTTATGATATCTATTTAACGAGGAAGTGAATGAGTATGGTAAGGTATGCATATTTCCAGTTATAGCGGCCTCTTTCAAGGCATAAGCCGATATTAGTTTTGTCTGTACTTTTGTTACGTTTCTGTAGAAATAATACGTTGCCTGTCAGAGGGAGGTACTGCTGCACACCTGCCACATCACTAGAACATTCCTCAGTGGAAACTGTTAAAAGGAATACCTTGAATTTTGTTTTTCTTTAACGAAACTTGACCCTGGCAGTGCCATAGAATGACTACTAGTTCGTTTTGAACATAATAATAATAATAATAATAATAATAATAATCTTTATTGTTCATATGGACATGAGAACTATAGAAAACCAAATATATACATTCACACTAGACTCACTCATAAATTGACATATGAAAAGTTTATATCAGATTTTACATTATAGTTTCAATTGCTAGGAAATTTTTAAAATGTTAACTTCAAGAAAAACTTATTTAAAGCAGTAAGTTTACGATGTATATTTCCTTTAGTAATGCTTATGGCATGCTCAGTCGATTATGGTCCAATTTCTTTAGTGGATTAGTGGGTGGAGGAGCGATCTGGGAGAGTCTTTCCGCGCTGCATTAAATCGCTCAGGAAAACACAACTCAGATTCAGTCGGGATTTGAGCTCAAGCGCCTAGGTAGTTTATTACACTGGGAGACTGGGATTTTAATTTCGGGATCCTTGGGTGCCCCTGAGTACACCCAGCTGCCTTATAGACCACAAGGTCTGAAAGGGGAACTTTACTTTACTACTTTTATATGCATTATGGCTTTAGTACGAAACATCAAGTGTCTCAAATCTCAACGTTATAGGGTAAAACAAGCACTTTGTGACAAAGTTAAATGGCGCATTTTTTTTTCTAAGAGATTTAAAAACATCGTATTCCCGTTGGGCCTCTCTATTACGCGGAACACCTTTCAGCTCATTAAATGGCCTTTGAGATATGTTCGTCCCAATAGGTGATACGTGCCTTGCCCAGCATGACGTTCAGGATCTAAGGAGCTCATGCCGGGGTTTTACCGAGGATTTTATAAGTAAACCAGAGCCTAAGCAAATTTTTGACAACGAATTAGATATTATATTTAGTAAGAAAGTAAGTCGTAGAGAAGCTGTGTTATGATCATTCCGTTTACCTAATAACGAACAAAAGACTTCGTAGCTTGAACACATGGTAATAATTCACTGCAAAATTCACCAGCAAAATAACAGCAAAGCAAAAGTTACCTACGGGTCTACGCAATTGAAGTGTAAACAATTTATAAAACATTTAAAACACAATAACTAATCATATATAGACTAATTTAATTTCATGTTTACTCCTCCTTAGTTCCATAATATATCAAACTGCATTCAATCTACAATAAAATAATGTGCAAACCTTAAATGAGCCTCATTCACCAATTGTAAAAAACAAATTTAGCCACGTCATAAGATTGATAAAATAATGAAAATTACGTATCACATGACAACCCTACATAATGCGTAATTTGTATAGAACATACAGAGAAAATGTTTTTTACGTTTGGTGAATGAGGTCATTAGTCTATTGATTCATTTTAGTGAACTACAGTAAGCCTAGTGACGCAAGCGGTGTTTTCTCCCTTTGAAGTCATGGAAAATTTTCATTCATAAAACATTCCATCCGAAACTAAGTTTTCGATAATGAAAAATTTTCAAACCAATATAACAGTCGACCTCGAGTTTTCCCTTTGTGGCAAATGAGTTGAGAATTTTTCTCTCATTTATATACATCTTTGTTTGTACCTCTTGTTTATACTTCTTTATTTGTACTTCATGTTTGTACTTCGTTTTAACTAAACATACATATAGGAGGCGCCGTGGCTGAGCGGTAAAGCGGTAAATCCCCGGTTCGAATCCAGGTGATGACTGGGATTTTTATTTCGGGATCCTTGGGCGCCTCTGAGTCTACCCAGCTCTAATGGGTACCTGACATTAGTTGGTAAAAGTAAAGGCGGTTGGTCGTTGTGCTGGCCACATAATACCCTCGTTAACCGTAGGCCACAGAATCAGATGACCTTTACATCATCTGCCCTATAGACAACAAGGTCTGAAAGGGGAACTTCACTTACTTTTTAAACTTACATATATTTTGCGCTTTATTGTACTATGTAACATACGACTCAGAAAGGCGAGCCGGATATATCATCTGCTGGTCTTTAAGAGGCTTCGATGAATTCATCCAATTTGTTGTTGTTTTTTTTAAATTAGATTTCTAAAAATATATACTTGACTGAGTATAAATTCCAAATAAAATATGCAGATCATGTACGTACTCAAGAGTTTAGGGCGTGGTTTATTTTTTAGTTTTCCATTTTAGCGCGATTTCAACTTCCTTATTGTTTGTCGTTCATCCGGACTCCCTGTTAAATGAAGTGTGTTTAAATTGTATATGCACTGCACACTATAGATGTTGGCAGATCAAAGATGAGGCTCCTAATATTAACAACGCTTGTAGTCGCTACTTATGCAGGTATGTTGCTTTGAAAGCCTATGTCTTCACTGTTGCCTAAGATTTCTTTAATATATCAATTTTCAATTTTGATAAATACAACAGCAGAATCTGCGGCATTTTACGTCTCGTTGGATTTTCTTTTCTCTTTGCGACTTCTCATGTGACTAAACGTATTTAAGAGCCCGATCCTTGCTAGTTATGTTAAACCAGTGATTCCCAAACTAGTCTATATAGACCCCCAGGGGTCTATGAACACTTTCAAAACGTCTACGATAATTTCCAAGGGGTCTACGAAAGTGAAAAAATAAATTGAGGGTTTATGAGATGTCCACGGGGGTCTATGGTAGTATATGTCATTTAAACACGTTGTGAATAATTTTTACATCTCATTAATGTAGTGCTTTCATATTACTTAGTCAATGATTTAAATGTTTATCCTGCTATTGAAACGAAAAATTGTTGTATTTAATTTCAAGACTTATTTAAATAGCATAATTTTATCTACATGCAACTCATGTTTAACGAAAACAAATGTAGTCTGTACAACTATGATTATTTAATATTGGGGTTCATTCCTTCCTTGTCAAACAAGTGGCTGCTTGCCTTTATATAACGATATATGAAACTAATTAAACTGGAGGACTATTTCAGACAATGCCACCATGACAAAATAAATAAAGATTTGAAAAACTTTCGAACACTCAAAGATAAAATTCAGAATACAATCACAAATTCTCTCTTCGACATCATATAGAGAAGATGAAGGTTTGTGAGCGTCTTACAATACCTATTTACTTATACCAAAATACGGAAAACACTCTAGGTAAAACATTGTTTTCAGCTGTAATGGTTTTAAAATCTGTTTCACACTAAACTACATCAGATAGAATTAAATGAATTTCTTTTAGCAGCAATACAGTTCAATGACACGTCGATGGCATGAGTTATAATATTAAAAGCCTATGTTATTCTTTGTAAACGACTCATAAATATACAGTTTTGGATCAGTGGCGTTACAGGCTCTGACAGGGTGTAGCGCTGTGTGCTGCAAACTGTCTAAGGGTCGTCAGCTCCTTATATTTCCTCAGGGTTGACCCACGAAAGCTTTCCCAAGGTTGGGCATAGTTGCAAGGCAGGAGAGGTTTGAATTCAGTTTTACTTCTGGTTGCTGGTGACAAGCCATGGCTATTGAACTCTTCGTGCTCGAAGCTTACTGGCTTAGGCGCCAGTTACTTACATTCACCCCTTCTCCCTTAGATAAAACAGTTCCACGGACTCTGTATTTGTGCCACATGTGACAGATCAAGAGATTTTATCATTAAAAAGATATATCTCTGTAACATAATATGTAAAAAGTAAGTAAAGTTCCCCTTTCAGACCTTGTGGTCTATAGGGCAGATGATGTAAAGGTCATCTGATTCTGTGGCCCACGGTTAAAGAGGGTGTCATGTGGCCAGCACAACGACCAACCGCCTTTACTTTTCCCCAACTACTGTCAGGTACTTATTAAAGCTAGGTGGACTCAAGGGCGCCCGAAAATCCCGAAATAAAAATCCCAGCCTTCACCAGGATTCGAACCCGGGACCTCCAGTACGGAAGCCAAGCGCTTTACCGCTCAGCCACCGCACCCTCAACATAATATGTAGCTTTAAATTACTTTTTCACTTTCAACTTACTAAAGTTAGAAATAAGTTTTACAAAAAATGATGAATCTGCTAAAATGCAATACAAGTTAAGCAGGGGGTCTACCGAAAACTAGAAAACAGAAGGCGTCTACGAGACAAAAAAGGTTTTAGAACCACTGTGTTAAACGAAAATAGCAAGTGATCGAACAATCCATCCTTGACTTTGTCATACTGAATAAGGACGATCCGGGCAGTAAGGGTTAACATCTCTATAAGACTGATAAGAGTTTAGCTTGTTCTTAGGAATGTGCATACATATAATGGTATCGTCACAAATCAGCTAAACCAGTGTTTCTCAAACTTTTTTGTCTGCCAGCACAGTAGTAAAAACTACTAAAATTTCGCGGCACACCAGGAAGAGCAAGAGTATTTTTAGAATAAAATGAACATTTATTTGACCTGTTTTTAAATGTTACATTTGATGTGAAGGGTGTGCTTGTTTTTGGGAGCTACTGCGATCTAATTGAGGCTCCAAAGTCGACAAACAAACTCCCATTTCATCGTCTATTGTAAGAAATCTTTCTCTTTTCTTAGACATGATTTCGGTCAGTACTAAAAAATCCAAACTCATAAAAACATGAAGATATAAATGGAATAATTATTTTGATTGCTTTGAACGCAGGATATGACTTGTTGATTGAAATCCAAAACACATCCAGGCTTTTCTCCGCAAAACTTGACTTAGGACTTGTATCGTTTTTTTAAATCAATGAGCTGCTCTTATTCTTCGGCTGACCCATCTATATTCAAAACTTCCAACTTTTGGGAAGTAATGCTGCAATGCTGACTACACGTGTCTCAAAGTGTACAGAATTTCGGGGGTGATTTTTTTATTTGAAGCACTTTATTGTAAGTACCTGCAACAAAGACAATTTTTCACCAAATGACTTCAGTTTTGAGGATGCAGTGATAATGTTTTCCGATG
>JADKLZ010013079.1:0-10086 GCA_021533235.1 Biomphalaria straminea | reverse complement strand
GTCAAATAAATCAGAGAGAAACGTCATCTTAACCCACCAGATCTCGACATGAATAGAAAATCCAAAGTTTTTTTTTTCAGTCTCCAATAATGAAATCAGCTCAGCCTTGAGTTGAACGACACGCTTTAATACTTTTCCTCTGGTGAGCCAACGAACGTTGGTGTGATACAGAATACATTTGTAGTTGGAAACCATTGCTTCACAAAGCTGAGAGAAAAGTCGGGATGCAAGCGTTTGAGATTTGATGTAGTTAAAAACTTCAATCACTTGATCCAGAACAGACAACAAATCTTTCGGCAAAGACATGAAGACGAAAGCTTCTCTGTGGATTTTGCAGTCTGAATTTTCTTGACACACAAGAGTGATGAATTCCTTTCTTTTTCTCTGTGTAATGCTGCAGGTGTGATGTTCTGAAAACTCCCGCGGCACAAAGTTTGAGAAACACTGAGCTAAACAGTGACGATGTTAACAATTGCATGGTGTTACAAAGTCAAAGCTCCAGAGTTCGATATCTTGTCTCTGGTTCAAGATATTTATTTTTAAGAGGATCTGGGGGATATAGACTACAATTACATAAACAAAAAATCAAAATGTCTCCGAACAGAGGGTCACGTGTTCGAATTTTTAATTTGGGGATCTTTAGGGCGCCTCTAAGTCCAGGAAGCTCTAATGGGTACCTGACGGTTAGTCATTGTGCGAGCCATATAACACCCTCGTAAACCGTGGGCAGCAGAAACGGATGACTCTTATGTCATCTGCTCATAGATCATCTGATTTCCTTAAGGGTACTTCGTTTATAATCTAAATTTACTGTGTTGATATTGTATTATTAAAATATTAATGTAGATAATTAATATTTAGAGACAATAACCAAGAAATAGATTTGATTGGCTACATTTGTCCATTACAGTGTTTCCTTGGTATTGGTCAAATTTTTCTGTTCCCTTTCCCCTGCTGCCCTTCGAAACGTTTCAGAAAGGAGTATGGTGGGTGCGTGTAGGAGGTAGGTCATGGTTTAAACCTCCTAAATTATAAATTCTAATTTTTTTTTTATATTTGTTAAATGTGGTTTGTTTATAGCTCAGAAGAAATAATAATCTCCCTTTCTGTACTAGATCTAGGTCTCAATGAAAACAAAAAGAAAAAGAGGACTTGCTACGGGGATGTGAACGCTCTAAATCCTACAGGCAGAAAGAAGGGAGGTAAATACTATGTAGTACATAATGCGAAGGGAGGTAAATACTATGTAGTACATAAAGCTAACCACTTTCACCCTTACCACTTCACCTGTCTCTTAGTTTGTTATTACGTCGGGGCACCATGCGTGATCTGTTGACGGTTTTGCGCCATAACGCCATTGGTTTTCATAAAATACCTTTTTTTAAAACTTTTTTTTCACACTTATTAAATTAAACTAACAGGTATTCTAGTTTTAGTCCAATGCTGGGCGTAGATTATCAGCGGCCCGAAGGCCTTAATTTCTGTATTATTGATGTACTGGTTGGATTACGTTGTTCCATTCACATTTTTTGTTTTAATTTTTATTGGAGATATACAACCTTACAGGCAAAATGCGAAATGCCGACATTCTATAGAATACCTGGCGTTTTTAGGCAAAGAACAAACCGATTCTCCATTTCCTACTATTAGTATCTCACTATCCAGGCTCTCTGCAAACTGCACCACACGACATAACCAATCTATAAAGAGCTTAACAACTCAGGGCTTCATAGTAACAGCAACAGTTTAATTTCAAATACATTACAGCCAAAAATGTACAATTGGCAACAGCATTAACAATACCTGTAAAAAAAAAACATTGGGACTCAACAGTTACACCCCTTGATATGGAGTTTCAACTCAAACCCCCCTCCCCCCTTTCGCTATTATATGGCAAATGATAGCTTAGTATTAAAATATCACCTAAAAAATCAACAAAAAAAAATAGTCCCCACATACCGAGCCCCCCTGTGGGGGGATTTCATTTTTGGAGGGGGGGTTGAGCCCCAATCCCCCTGGCTACGCCCATGCTGGTCAATGCTATATCCCTCTTTTTAAGACTACTACGGCTTGTATATTAGCCCGCCTTTCTCTTCTTTTTTTTAAATTATCATTTAGACATAAACTCCTTTGACTAATTAAAAAGTATTTTTGAAAAGTGCGTTGTAGGTACCAAGATAATAAATTTCTGATAAAATCCGAATCTATTTGATTGGATCTGATCAGAGCCAATTCGATTCAATGCGTATCTGATCAGATTCTATCTGGAATTGATTATATTTAATCAGATCCTGTCAAAACCCATTTGATTCCATTAGGTTATGATAATATTATGTCGGATTCGATTTGATCAGAAACGAAAAGACTGAGAATACATAGACTAACATCAGCTTCTAATGTAGGAACTAATTTTAACTTTAATTTGTTTTATTTTTAATTGTTTTTTTTTCTTTATAATGAAGGTGTAGCAGCGTCAAACAGAACGATTCAAGCAGATCTTGATAATCTAAACAAATACCGAGAATGCTTTCAAAAAGTAGCTGATAAGTTTTGTAAGTTATCTAAAGACATTTATATAATAATAATAATCTTTATTGTCCGTAAGAAAATTTGTCTTACAATTTGTGCATTATACAAAACAAAACATTATAACCATATACATAAATAAATATAGACGTAATCATCTTTTTTGAAGTAACGTCTGTATTGTATAAGATAAGATGAGATAGACAGGCCAATAAGAGTTTTATGTAATAAAAATTTGTGAATTGTGTTTGTGTGTACTTTATTTATGTCTATGAGTTTTGTTTCATCTCTAAGCCTGAAGATCATGCAATTTTTTTTAATTTTTCATAATTCGGAAATCCGAATACAATAGA
This sequence comes from Biomphalaria straminea, assembly GCA_021533235.1. NCBI lineage: Eukaryota > Metazoa > Mollusca > Gastropoda > Planorbidae > Biomphalaria > Biomphalaria straminea. The sequence goes on along the minus strand of JADKLZ010013079.1, from coordinate 7,207 downwards.
TATACATGTTTTCAAGTTACATAAAGTTACTTCCTTTCTCCAGTCTATATTTATGTATGTCTATGATTGTGACCTAAACAAAATGTACATTCACACCAGACTCACTTAAAGTGTACATGTGAAAAGTTTGCATTAGATTGTTTCTATTTAATAATTATATTTGCCAGAGGAACAAAATAGTTTTTGTGTCTTTTTGTCTTTGCTATCGGTGTCTTGTATCTCTTTTGTGATGGTAAAATAACAAAATCCTGATCCAAAGGGTGAATTTTTATTTCTAGAATCTTCTTAGATTTTGTAAGGATGTTTATCTCAAACAGCTGTCCAAATGGGGTTTGTTTTGTTTTTTTGCCAATGACTTTACCAGCAGCATTTAGGATTTATTTTTATTCTTAATGCTTAGATTGTCATACCACCTAGTGATATTAAAATGTAAAATATTGCCGATGTGAGCTTGATAAACATAGCCAAGGCCTTTTTGCTAACATTAAAAGAAGACAGTTTTCGCAGTAATTGTAATCTTTGCTGTAAAATTTAATTTATTGTCTAGGATAGTACCAAGGTATTTAAAGGTTTGCATTATTTCAATGGTCTCTCCAGCTACAGTAACAATATCATTTTCCTTCTTTTCCCTACGAAAATCGATTATCATTTCTTTGGGGTTTTTTTTCATGTAATTATCGTAGCCATACTGCTTGAATTTTCATTCTTTATTGTTACATTATTAGTGTCTCTATCTTCCCCTGTCCTGTAGTCTGTCGATTAACTATCTCCATTCCTCTATATGTTTTACTTAAGTAGAATCTATTTTAATTACTGTTTTTAAATTGAATATTACGCCATTATCTCATGAGGAAGTGATACGAAGTGCAGGTTGCCAGGACATCCGCTCTGTTATCAGCAGCGGACGCCTTGGCTGGCTTGGCCACGTTCGTAAAATGCCAGTAGGTCGACTCCCACAGGATATTCTGCATGGCGATCTAATAGAAGGCAGAAGAGCCGCTGGTTACCCACTCTTACCACTCTTACGTTACACAGATGTATGCAAACGGGACATGAAGCTCTTTAAGATCGACACCAGCAACTGGGAAGAGGTGGCACTGGATAGATCCACATGGAGAGAGAGCATAAAGGAGGGGTCTTTGATTGCAGATGCCATGCACAACAGAAGCAGAAAGAAGGGTGAAAATGCAACGGCGCCTGGTGACTACATATGCCCAACCTGCGACCGCAGATGTGTATCAAGGATCGGCCTCTTTAGTCACACAAGAGCTTGCAAGGGTAAAAGATCGTCTCTCGAGACGTAAAATGCCACATATCTCATGGCATGATGCCGAATGTCAAAATTCGGGGCCCCTAGAGAGGTCAAGCGACCCCTCCGAATCCCTAGCTTTGCCGCTGGTTCCTTCCATTCTTTTATGTTGTCTTCCATTCGCTTTCTCTGTCTGCCTTTTTTTTCTTTTCGTTACCTTAACACTGTTCTCATAAGAGATGACTCTTTGAGTCAAAGGTCCTCGTGATATAATAATACAGTTTAAGTTATCTGACTGTGGTCAGAAGGTCTTCGTGGGTCCCAATCGTCATTGTGATCCTAATTCGAAATTACTTATTTGAGGTTCTGTCGTAGTAAGTAACATTTAGGATCCTTCTTAAGCATATCTATTCCACAGTAGTTAGCGTCCAAGATGCGAAAGCATGCTATGCTACTATAACCAAGGCTGCCTGGTCGAGCGGTTTGAACGCTGGACTGTCGTGTGGATTTATCGATGGTCCCGGGTTCAAACAATGCCCGCTTCCATCCCCCGTCGTCCTGCGGGAGGTTTGGACTGGGAAGTAACTATCTTCAACTCTGAAGGAACATCCGAAACATGTAAAACATTCAAACAAAAAGAAGCAGCAAATTAGTCTACTAGGCCTTTTTTTTTCAAATTGTCCAAAGCTTTTCTGGTGCTGCTGAGAACTGTGCAATTCTGACCAGTAGCTCATGTTCCGTTGTTATTTATTTTGTTTTAACTCTTTCTCTCCTAACTGACGATACCAACGTTGATTCCACCAGAATGTGATAAATATTACAGAGAGAAAGAGTTGAAGACAATATTTTGTTTTTCTTTGGCTCCAACTTGTAGTTTATCTCAATTTCCACTATTATCGAACCGATGGGTTTGGATTCAAATTTCGGTGATAATTGAAATTTTTAACTTTAAGTACCTGACTCTAAATGAATATAGGCCTTTGGAAGTTGTGCTGGCATATAAAAACTTCACAAAACTCTTGTTAAAAGTTGGTCGTAGAAGTAGATGACCTTTACAACGTCTGCCCCATAGATTACAGGGTCTCTCTCTCTCTCTCTCTGTCTCTCTCTCTGTCTCTCTCTCTCTCTCTCTGTGTGTGTCTTTTTTATCCTAAACAAATTGATTATTTCAAAGAAAAGTTAAATGGACGATATAGTCGTACTCCGAAGGGTTGGCATATTTTGAAATAAACTCTCAATAATAGTTTTGCTTAGTAAACTTTATCTACCCATTTTTATAATTCTTGAATGTACAAATCATGATTAAATCCATAGCGCTGCATTATTTCTACAGGTATCCAGGCTTCTATTCTTGGTGCAATAGCTAGCAGAGAGTCCAGAGGCGGAGCTCTCCTGTCTAAAACCAAAGGATATGGAGACAAAGGGAATGCGTGGGGGATTATGCAGGTTGGGCTTCAATTTTCCATAGTCAATAACGTTACAGTATATTTATCAACAGATCCGAACAAGATACTGGTTCTCAAGAATATAAAGCAAAATGAAACTGCATGTGCTGCAGAGTTTATTATTTATGCGCTGCACAGTTAATTGAAAAGCTGTTTGAAACTGAACTGAAGACATTAAAATGCTTGTTTATAGAGATCAACGTTTACTTTGTTTAGATCTTAACTGTATTTATTCTGATCTAGTGTCAGACCTTCTCCAATTTGTGAAGTTGGCAATATCTATTAGAAGCAAAGAGTTATCTACTTAGCTAACTAAATATGCATATATATATATACAGACGGGGGAGTAGCGGTGTGTGTAGTCAGCCGACGCATATCGCCCCAGGCCAGACGAGCGGTCAAGCGTAACGAGTTATGACGGTCAGCCTAGACGAGTCGGTTCGCGAAACATCGGCGGGGTGAACCGTGACCTCCGTGACCTCAGGCCAAAAGACTGGTTTGTGACGTAGTAGGTCGGAGACCATTGTTTCTGATCGTAACCAGAGCCTGGCTGCGTGTTAGCATTAGCGCTTAGGCGAAGTGTTGTAGTAAACTGTAACACAGCCAACGTGTAGTTGTTGTCCCGATGACTATAAACAGACGTATTATTAAAGTAGACTAATTACTATGTATTTACTATAGACACACTAAGTGATTGAAGACTGCCTTGCTGCGTGTTAGCATTAGCGCTTAGGCGAAGTGTTGTAAACTGTAACACAGCCAACATGTAGTTGTTGTCCTGATGACTATAAACAGACGTATTATTAAAGTAGACTAATTACTAGATCTAGACTTTATGTATTTATTTACTTAGTAGGCCCTTTAAACACTAATTGAAAACTGCCTTAGTATTATTATTAAACTAGACTAATTACTAGATCTAGACTTTATGTTTTACTTAATATACACACTAAGGTGACTAAGTGATTGAAGACTGCCTTACGTATTATTAAAGTAGACTAATTACTAGATCTAGACATTATGTATTTATTTAATACACACACTAAGTGATTGAAGACTGCCTTCTGCGTGTTAGCATTAGAACTTAGGCGAAGTGTTGCAAACTGTAACACAGCCAACAAGTAGTTGTTATCCTGATGACTATAAACAGGCGTATTATTTAAGTAGACTAATTACTAGATCTAGACTTTATGTATTTACTTATATTATACAGACTAAATGATTGAAGACTGTCTTGCGTGTGTTGTAAACTGAACTGTAGCACACCTGGATGAATGTTTACATCAGTGCTTACTAAAGTGATTAGGCAAAGTGGTATAGTTTGTAACTCACCAACATGTAGACATGTATGTTATGACTATAAACAAAATTTTACCTACATATACCGGTATATTATTAGAATTTAAAATTTACAACTTCATGTATGTACACAGAATACAATATTGATAGCAAGCATCACAACAGAAATAACACACAAAGTGAAAACAAATGTGTGGTGCTATATAGCAATTTTATTTGCAGACAAAATATACCACTTTAAAGAATTAAGTTTTTATTGCAAATGCTTAATGAACATATTAAGAGAAAAAATATATTTTATATTGCAATAATTTAAAATACCGGTACACTATTGTAAAATGATTTCTAAAATTGCAACAAACTATAGTTTTGACCAAGTACTTTATTGCTTTTGTATACTATCGGCCATAAATTGAAAAACCATATGCATATAGTTTAAAAGTTGAACACTTTCAAGTTCATTTCATTTCAAAGTGTTAGAAGTTTTAAGATGTTTTGATTAATGATTAAAATTAGGAAAGTCAAAAGAAATCTTTTATCTTTCTGATTTACCCTATTGTATCTTAAACATTAAAATATATGTATATGGTCAATAACAAAAAAAACAGGACCTATTAGCAGGAATCTGCAGGATGTGGATAAAAAATGCCTAATTTAGTAAGACCCATAAAAAGTGACATGGTCTTCTTAATGATGACCTTATTACACACACAAAATTTAGTCATTTCATAGAAGTCAATTTAAAACATTTATTTCATCTCATTTTTTTGTTAGAGTACTTTTTTAAAAATGTTTTTTTAATAGTACTATTAAACTGTTAGTATTGTAGGTTAAATTTTTTGTAATAGAAATTTGTTCTATGAGTTAATTTATTGATAAAATTGATATTGAGTAAATTAATTGATAAATGTAGGATACGGTTTTAGCTAGTTGCTTATCACCTTTACAAAATACTTAAATTTGCTTCTTTAAAAAAAAAAACGTACCAAGAGATGTACCAAGAAAAATATAATATATAATATAATATATACTACCTCAGCTGGACCAGAACCTTTACAATGTACATAAATCATACACTCCTCTTGACAAAGAACATCCAAAATGAAGACATTTATATTCGTACAGTATCTTGAAATCAATGATGCCTCCTTCAGTCTAAATGACTATGATTCAACTCGAACACTTTTTTATATGGTTGTGGAGCCCTATTTAGGAGAGATACTCCTGTCCACATATATTGTGGATCAAATTGGTATTCGCTTTGGTGGTGGAGGAGCCTGCCATTTTTCATATGGCTGGCTTTTCTTCAAGAGCACAGACCCATGTTTTCAAAATCTCTCTCGAAACTAGTGCCGTCTAGTGTACGGAGACTTTACTCTTTCTTTAATGCACTCTCTATTCTTTCATGTATAGTACCTAGGCCGCAATATTCATTGTCTTCAAAAGGTTAATGGCAGATCTGAAAATGAAATATAGTATACTATAAATATTTTTGAAATGAAATGCAAACAGTAAATATATAACATAATAATATCTAACATTTACTTGAAAAATTTGGTACACATATGACAGATCTTATATTGGCTAACATTCAATCTGTACATAGATCTAGTAACTGCCTGCCTCTCTGTACTTTTATACATGGACTATGCTATTTGTATAAAGTATAATTATTGACAGAATCCTTATTAAATTAATAGATTTACATCTAGTCCTAGCCAAAAGTAGTATATAATATATAATTCCTAGCACTATCACTAGCCTCTTTTTATAATCTTGTTAATCATCAAAAGCACAAGAATCTAATAATTATTTAGAATAGGCCTACTAATATACTAAATTACTATAGATGCTAGTAATAATTATTACTTACATTATAGTATTCCTTTAATGGTAGTAATCCTTCAATACTGTCCCTGATACTTCGTCTTGAAAATGTTAATGGCAGATCTGAAAGTTAAAGTTTACAATTAATATTTTGAAAAGAAATGCAAACTGTAAATAAATATACCAGTATAATGAATATAATATAACATTTATTTGAATAATTTTGTACATATATATGATAGCTGTATTACAGAACAGTCTAGTCTATCTTTACTTCTATTTAGAATATGTACATATTTAACTTGAAGTAAATGTAAACATGTCTGTCTATCTACTTCTAGAATCTATAGGCCTATGCTATTTATATAAACTAGATAGGTCAATCTAGACTCTATAATTATAAACAGAATCGTTTTTATATTAATAATTAATAGATTTAAATATCAGGTGGCCGAGCCTTGCTCGGTTAAATAATTTATACTAAAAAGGTTATATAATACTGCTACTCGTGCTACAGCCTATGGAAGGAAATGGCCTGCTTTTACACATCCCTCCATTCAGATATCTCCTGGGCCTTTCTTTACCACACCCTAACGGTTACCCTTAGTTTTTTTTTACTGAGGTTTATAGTTAAATCAAAAGTGGCTGCAGAATAGCAAACTCGTTGACCGCTAGCTAGATATCTTGTTCAGTGGATATATTTTGCCACATCCAGGGCAAGCATAACCATTGTCCTCCGGTGGTCGATTAAGATTTTCTTTTCGCGTCTGTGTCTGTCCTCGGCAGCCAATTTTCTGTTGGGCTCAAATATGTATCCTTGGCCTTTGTATAGAGGGAATTGTTTAAGTCCGACATTTACTCTTGACAGAGCAGTATCCTGTATGAGAGAAGAATCTCAGACAAACGCATGCCGAAGGCGGTCTTTTTTTTTTTTTTGGTGAGCTAATTAGAGTTATGCACATAAATCAAATTCTTCTATCAATTTGTTGAAACTTTTGTAAACACTTGAACTTCTTCAGATAACCACGTGCTTGATTTCTGTTCTTGATAGCTGTTCAGTTACAAATTAACGCATACACGGAAATAAACCTTCAATTACGGTGTGCAAAATGTTGTGTCTATTCATTCATCGATTAAACTTGTTGCTTTAGTGAACGGATGTAAGCCAGTGACGTAGGAGGTGTCAAGTTTTTTTTCCCTTTGACGTCGTGGGAAAAAATTTCATTCATAAATTCTCCATGTCATTCATAAAACCTTCAAACCAAAATAAGTTTTTCCATAATGAGACATTTTTCAAACCGATATAACGGTCGAACTCGAGTTTTCCCGATGTGGCCAATGAGCTGAGAATTTTTTTCTCACTAACATTTAGATACGTTGAAATTTT
>JADKLZ010013076.1:0-18884 GCA_021533235.1 Biomphalaria straminea | reverse complement strand
ACCCCCCCCCCCCCCCGGATCCGCCAGTGCTTGCACCCCCCTGCAAAAAATCCTGCGGGCGCCCATGGTGACAGTGACACTAAGGAGTAAGGCGATGAAAACGTTGAATGTTTTGTCTGTTGGTGGAGAGGTCAGCTTTATCAGATAGTCTAATGGCATGATGCATAAAAGACTGCATCTGGATGTCTTCTGAATCTCCAACCATCCACAAGTTTTCTAACTGGGGGCATTCATCCAGCCTTTTATACCGCTCAAAGCAAGTTAGTATTGACCGTTCTCTTGATGGATGACAAAAACATAATTTAAAAAAAAATGTGTTTATGTTTTAGTCATGACAGAAATACAATCCTATCATAAGACTGAACTACTTCATAAGTGTTATAGCTATAATGGTCATTCTTGTTTTTGTGATGTAGTCATTTAGATAATGTTAATTTGTTTTCCTAGTTAATAATTGTCACATAAGGAGAAGGAAAACTCTGAATTCAAACCTCTGCTGCCTTGCAGCTATACCCAATCAAGGGAAAGGCTTCGGGAGTCAACCCTAAGGAAAAATCAGGAGCTGGCAACCCTAAGGCAGTTTGCAGCACCCAGTGCTACACTCTGGCAGAACCTGCGACGCTGCTGACCCCAAACTGTATCGGCACTGCCGTTCCTTTGGATACATCAGCTGCGTGGAGAGGGGGGAACTGATGTGTGGGCGACATCGTTCCGACCACAGCGTATGCCCAGGCATTCATCTCATTTCCATGAGATGATCCATAGTAGCTTCGCGACTGACGGAGGCCATAGATAGAAGGGGAAAAAATGTTCGTTGCGTGTGGCAAAAAAAAAAAATTAAAAAAAAGACAAAGATGTCAAAGTAAAAAAACTCCCAACAATTACAACTTACTATAGACTCTAAATAAATCATTTTATTCCTTACTCTGCTCAATTGTATCAGTTCTTCTCGTGAACAAGAGAACTCACCTACAAATGAAGGTGGAAAAGATCAAGTCGTTTGCTCTAGGTACTTTTCTGTGTGTGTTGTCTTTTTTCTTTTATGGAATTTTATTTTATTGGGAAAAAAAAAAGAAACTCTTATAATCACAACAAATATCCAACAAGGATCAATAAAGCAGTCTTAGATTTAACAGTGACTCAATAATAGGTAGAAAACTGTATGTAATGCACAATGTAATGTTTGGCAAAGAATTTATTTTTTTCAATAGGGATTAGGATGCGGACATTATTTTTTTAAAATCTAACCTTACACATTATGACTGTATATATCTATTTTTTTAAATTTATAATTCAATGATAATGATATTAAAGCTTGTCTAGGGAGGGGTGCTGTGTTTCAGGTGGCTACGCAGTCCTTTTATATATTTTCCACACCCAGTACAAGCGCAGACAAATAGTAATTATAGTGATGTAATATGAGTAATGAGAGGGGGAATAACAACTTGAATAGGCCTCTTTATGAAAGGAAGAAGACCCTAACAATGCCAAGATAAGATAAGTGATTATATTAGTATTACAAAAAAAATTTCATGTATTATGTCCCTTTGTCTTGTCACATGACTTGCCAAAATGGCGGACATGTCAACAGATAGGCAGTCACTTTCTCAATCACAGAATAGCTTGAATTCATCTATTAGTGGAGACAATGTAACAAAAACAAATGACGAAATAACAAGTGAAATAGCCTCAGAATTTTGTAAATTTCTGAACTTTAATGTTGAGAAAGAGGTAGGCTTTTAGTGTAGAGTCTAAGAGTAGCTAAGAAATCCAACATTACATTTGCCGAGTTTGGATTTGTCAATGTCAATGATTTGATTTGAATTTTGAACATTTCATCCAACAACATAAATGATAATATTATTTAATATAAATAATAATAAATAAATTTATAATTAAATTATTTAAATGGCATAATTTATGATAATATGATTATAATGATAATTAGATCTAGATATATAATTATTTAATAATAATAATATTATCATAATATTATATTAATTATTATTATGACTATATATCTTATATGTCAATGAACTCAATGATTCATTACAATTACACATTCACATTATTAGTATTACTATTTTACAATTCTTATTAAAATTAAGTCAAAAGTCTAAGTGAATTTACATTGCTGAGTCAACTGAGTGTTAGTAAGTATTTGCAGTCTCTCCCAGTCTCATTCTTGTCTCTAGACAGTCTAGTATTTTTTGTTTACTTTTTATCAATGATTGCAGATTGATACTTATCTAGATCTAGATAACTTGCAATACTTTTTTGTAAACAAATAGGTGCTGGTACTCAGTAATTGATTGCCTAACTTTTAAGTTAACTACAAAAAAAATTAATAATAATACTCAAATAATAGATCTATCAATCTACGTTAAAATACAACAAAAGTAATAATTTTTTCAAAAAGGTGTCCGTAAGCCGTACCACAAAAAAAGCCCTGTAGATAAGTATTTAGAATACATGGCCAGTCAGAAGATTTTACATTGTGAGAAAAATTTCTCACTCTATTCATGATTCTACTATAATAGTCAATGGAGAATTCTAGATCTAGCAGAGCAAAGTTTTGAATATCTTTAATAAATATACAAACACTTGTTCATAAAGAAGTTTGCAAAAAAAGTTTTTTCTTTATGTGTTTGTGTTTGAATCAGAAGATATGAAGGAGTGAATTATAATATATAAACAGAAAAATGAAAGCTGTATATTTTCAGACTTCAAGCCAATGCCAGGTGAATAGAGTACATGACCCTTTCAAGGCCCTTTGTATGGTAATCCTTGTCTCAAATAGTTGCCCATATGCAATTACAAAGTTTTTTTTTTAAATATCAGAAAGTCTGCCTGGTCATACGGTATATATATATATATTATATATATGCATTTTTGACTAATGTGTTTCATCACCCGCTCAAATCCTGCCAGTATTGGCCTGAACCTGTATCTGAAGCCTTCATTTTTTGACAACTATACATTTGAAAACACTATACTATATAGGTTATTTAAATAAAAAAAAAAATGTTTACCATAGATTAAAATTGTCATCATCTTCTGTCCCTGTTGAGAGAGGCTGCACCATTTTTCTTGTTATTCTCTTAGGATGACTCTTTCTTCATGCTCCTTTCACTGAGTTAAAAATCGTAGAAGTATATTTGATTTTATTTGGGGTTAAAATTATGAAACAATTGTAATAATTTATAAATAAATGTGTACAGACAACAGTAAAAAAAAATTAAGCTTCATGCTCACATTGTAAGACACAAATTTCAGTTTATAATCATATTAACTATTTGAAATAGACATTTAAACAAATAATTATTAAAAATGTTTGACGCACATTGCAAAATGTAAATATACGAATAAAAAGATTTTTTTCATTTGCACTTATTGAACACTATATCTATTCTAGATCTAGCAGAACAAGATATGATGGATGGCTATCTGGTTGTGCGGTTTCCACGCTGGACTGTCGTTTGGATTTACTGATAGTCCTAGGTTCAAACCCAGCCCGCTCCCATCCCCCTTCATCCTGCGGGTGGCTTGGACTCAGATTTAAATTATCTTCAACTGTGAAGGAACAGCCAAAACATTTTAAACATTTTAAAAACAAAAAATAATTTGACACCAATTGTGTCAATCAGCCATTTTTTTAATCTTTTTTTTTTTTTGTATCTCAGGAAACCAAGTTTAATGACAGTATAGAGATGATGTTAACAAAATTAGATGAATTTTTCTCATTAGTTGATATGGTATGTACTTAATGAGTTTATATTTCTCTTTAAGTAGTTATAACTCTCAGAAAAGGTTAAAACTTACCATTAGTTCTGTGATTACATGTTTTTTTCTTTTATATTTTGGGTGTCGTAACCATAATTTGTTGATGAAATATAACACCTGACTCATACAACTTTTTTGTATAAATGTATCTTCTTATTAGACCACAGATGACCTGATACTTAAACCATTACTTTGTTCACTAACACATTTTACTGTCCATAGATACGTAGTGATACATCCTTGTGTTTGACGACTACATTACCACAGATACAAGAGAAATGTGCGGAGATGGAGCTCATGTTTGACAAAATAGATAAACTAGAGGTAAGAGTTTGGGTTAGGAACTAACATGTTTTGGGCCTTTTTTTAAATTTATTTTTTATTTTGATGTTGCATAGCAATTGATTGCCTGTTCAAAGCTGTGAGTACAAATTTTGAGTTATCTATTTCCGTTGATGTTTAGGCTTGGTCGACCCGACTTTAATGAGTAGAATGTAAAGAATAGTTGGTCTTGTGCTTATCATGTAGCAATCTCATTAACTGTTGGCTGCTTAAAGTCTTAACTCAGAGCTATGAGAATCTCAAGGATAAAGATTGATTAAAGTTATAAAAAAACTGCAATTATTTTGTCTACATTTTTTAAAGGCAAAAAAAAACACCCTCTTTTCTCAATTCAACTAGATTTTGTTTTGCTGTTCTATTAAAAATTTGGCAATCTTTTCTTTTTTAAGTAGCTGAGCTTAATATTTTAAGAAACATTTTGTTCCTTAAGAAGTATTGCAGATTAATCTTAATATAAGGAATTATAGTTGAAAAACAGAAAGATGATAGATATACAACTAAGCTCCTTGAGAATAGTTTTTTAAGATAATTTCTTTAGTTTTTTTTTTTTCTTATAAATTTTGTTTAACTTTTAAATTGTGCATGCTTGTAGAAATATCCAAGAAACGTTTAATTTAGTATGCATTGAGTGTCTTTCTGATTCTATTTCTGGCTTACATGTTAATGTTTGTTTGTTTTTTTTTATACATTTTTAGGTTTTTGTAAATATGGTGAAAGATTGTGTGGCAGCTACTGAAGATAAAGTCACTAAGGCAGAGAATGAGTTGGGAGCCATTGGAGGATTGGTGAAGAAATTAACATCATTTGTTTCATTGGTAATTACAATCATCAAATTTTTTTTAGTATTTCTATTAAATAGACGTCATTGTTTTTTAAGTTAGTCATTTCTCCAGATGACAACAAATCTCATTCATAGTACATGGAGAGTGCTAATGTCATTTCTTTTTTTTTCTTTTAATGGTGAACTTTGGTTTTTGTTTGGAATTTCTGTTAATTTAAGGTAATATTTATAATAATATCCTTTAAATAAAAGACAATCACATTATTATCCTGTCTTTTTTTAGATTAATAATATTCAGGACTAATGAACCATTATCTTTTTTAAAAAGCTTCTCAGTCAGTCAGATAAAAAGTTGAACACATTATTTCTCCCAACCTGTTGCCCACTCAAGCTGAAACTTTGCACAAGTATTCATTGGCAAAGACAATACATGAATCAATTTAAAAAAACTAACCAATTAGTCAATTAATAACTAGCTTTTTTGTTTGATACTGACAAGGGAACTTAATCCTTCAGTGTTCATAGATGTAGCGAAATAATAATAATAATAATAATAATAATCTTTATTGTCCGTAAGGAAATTTGTCTTACAATTTGTGCGTTATACAAAACAAAACATTAAAAAAAAAATGTACATTCACACCAGACTCACTCACAATTAACATATGAAAAGTTTACATTAGATTGGTTCTATTTAATGATCTGATTGCCAGAGGAACAAAAGAGTTTTTGTGTCTGTTTGTCCTTGCTATCGGTGTCTTGTATCTCTTTTGTGATGGTAAAATAGCAAAATCCTGACCCAAAGGGTGATTTTTTATTTCTAGAATCTTCTTAGATTTTGTGAGGATGTTTGCCTCAAACAGCTGCCCTAATGGGGTTTGCTTTTTGCCAATGACCTTACCAGCAGCATTTAGGATTCTCTGGAGTTTATTTTTATTCTTAGTGCTTAGATTGCCATGTTATTTCTCCCACACCCATTCTTGGATGAATTTGAAAATTTAAAAATTATTTATTATACAAAACTTAAAGCAAACATAAAAATAATAATTAACCTATTGGTCTGTTAGTTAGTTAATTAATAGTTTTTATATCTTGCTTGTAATATTTATAAATTTAGCATATATTTCACAATATTGACATGCAATATATCATGTACATTTCATGTATCATATATTTATGGAAATTTAAATTTAAAAAACTTTCCCTTTAATTGAAAATTTTACCCTCAGAAAAAAGTTTTGTATAAATAGATCTAAATAATTTTATTATTTTTGTATTATTTTTTTTTAGCAGAAAAAGTCTCCACTTCAGGCTGCTTCAAAGGGAAAGAAGCCAGAATATATACCCCCTGAAATTTTCTCAACTGAAGATTATTTGTCTCCCCCTGCCTTCAATGTTGCGCAAACTACAGAAGAATTCGGCCACTCGTCACAATAGCAGAGGATACTTTAGTGGCAAACAGATTCACCAAAACCGAAACAGTTTCTACATTGTTTCACACAGCCTCATTGCACTTGAACTTTATTTATTGCCAGCAACTTTATGATTGTCTCTGTTTTTATTGATGAGTTGATACTGAGGGAGCACTAGTGTGAGAAAGGTTCAAGCTGTGTATGTGTTTAGGAGCACTTATGTAAGTGTTCAAGCTTCAAGCTGTGTATGTGTTTAGAAGTACTTGTGTAAGTGTGAGAGTTTAAAACTGTGTATGTGTTTAGGAGAGAGAAAAGGAGAAAAACTATGTCTATGATTTGTCTGTGTTAAACAAAAATGCAATATTTTATTACCTTTCATCTATGGTTATTATTGTTGATTGCTATTTTTTAAATTAAATTTTTACATATTCCAGATCTGGTCTCATCATATTTTTTTCCCCACATATAGCAAGAAAAATTAAACTTAATTACTGTTTTATTCATATTATAGGAAAATTATAGACTGATTCTCAAACCATGGATCCTTGTTTCACACACCAAATAAAAAAAAAATACTCCAGATACTCAAAGAAAGTGTATACTAGATTTATTGTTTCAAGGAAAGCTCTTTATTACCAGATGCCAGGATAAATTGGAATACAGGAAAATGTTTAGCGAGGGTGCTCCAACTCCTAGTTGGCATAAGGGGTTGCAAAGGTCTTTTTTTTTTGTTTGTTTAATTTCATTTTCACACTTTTCAAGTCAATTTTCAAATATTTTCATTATTGAGATTTTTCCACTAAGAGCCACAGGTTGGGCATCTGTAATCACCAGGCGCTGTTGTATTTTCACACTTCTTTTTATTACTATTTTTTATAGCATCTGCATTCATGGACCCTTCCTTTATGCTCGCTCTCCGTGTGACTTTTCTGCATGGAAGAATTTTATTGGTTACATTTAAATTCTTACAGTGAAAACCCTTTTTACTAAGCTTATATCAACTTAACTCATTCTGTCTGTCTGGCTAAAATTGTGTATATGTTATTTTTCCAACACTCAATCTCACCCAATCTCAGATGAAGATGAAATTTCGCACAATTATTTCTTTGACCTGACAACACAACATAGCAATGATTCATTACAAACAAATATTCGCATTTGGCTAGAGTAACACCTTTAGTAAAATCACTCAATTTAGAAAGCCTTCATGATAAAATACTTAAAATTAATCATACATTAAACACTGAACCAAAATACCCAATACAAAAACGAAACCTAATAAAATACTCAGAAAGATGCAAAGGCACATTGCTCATTCCATATTTTAGGACAGATTTGTACAAATGTTCTTTCTTTCCTAGTACTATTAGAGCATGGAATGGGTTGACTGAGCTAGGCAGGAAAACTAATCACTTGGCAGAATTTAAGTCATTGGTTAACATGCAAAACTAGATTGACCTAGTTGTCCTAAAATAAACTACATTCCAATAGCTAGGATTGTGCCTTCGTCATAATTTATAAGAGAACAAAATTGAACAGAATCATTGAAATAAACAACAACAATTAGTTAACTATTGGTATATAAATTACTTTGTTTGGCATCTCAAACAAGGGAAAGAAATAGTATTTGACTGAAGTGGTCATATAAGCTAAATTAGTGAAGACAAACATGAAATAGAAACAGTAGATAACTAACTATACAGTCTTCCATGTTCATAGACTCTTGGCTAGCAGAGTGGTTCCCCGTCTGCTTGAGAAGCGTTAGAAGGCATTAGTACAAGTTCGATTTCTGGTTGTCCCTTTTTTTTACAAAATACATTTAAATAGCAATCACCCAGATACCCCAATCGCACATATGTATTATTGTTTTCCTAGATCTATTACAAATTTAATTGCTTAACTGGTCGAAACTAATTGATACACATTAATATAATCGTGTTTTTTTTAGTATTTTTTTAAATTTTGTTTGTTATTTTTTCTAATTTGTTTAGTAATGGTCTACTATGGTGATGGGTTCTAGTTTATTGATCCTCCTTCTCCCCATGCTTGCTACGCCACTTCTGTATAGCAGTGTTATTGTACAGTGCTTTTCAATATTGTTTGGCATACGTTTCGGTGAGGACCGGTACTGTAGCTCGATATTGACTCTATATTGCTTTATTTAAAAGAAAAAGTCTTTATAATGACAATGTCTTCGATAAAAGTTAAAGTGATATTGGACGAAATAAAATTTAATTAACAAGCCTAAATATAATTTAAAAAACATACTTTTAAAAAGTTTATATTGAGTGAGGGGAGAGCACTGTTCAATCGCATGTCTGATTATTGCAATATTTATCTCCGTTTTTTCTACATTGAACAAAATTAATCAATTACATCTAATTGATTAACTAAATGTTAATTTAAAAAAAAAATTGATTTATATGTTGTCATCGACAATTAATAATTAGTCAAAGTCAAAGCTTGTTCTGAAAATGGGAAGTATGAGAAAAAATGTGTCAAATAATTTTTACAGACAGATAAAAGCTTTAAAAAAAAAAGAGGTTAAAGAAACGAGGCAGGCTACATACAGGGCCGGATTTATAATAGGACTGTACAGACGAACAGGGCCTCATGAAACCCATCCCCTTCCTTGCGACAAACCATAAATCGGGCTTAAGAAATGAGTGCTAAGCTCGTGGAACTAAACTAACCCGATGTGACACGCCTAACTGCGGCCTAACCAGCCCTAACTGGCAAACTTTTAAAGATTTTCTGTATCTAACTGGGGGATAAATCTAAAGTTTAAATGGTACAGAAAGATCGAAATTCCTGGTAAATAAGAGACTAAATGAGTCTTGGCATGGCTACAAACACGCTTGTAGGCCTACCACCAGTGCCAAATCGACAGTCAAAGGTTCGCGTGAAGTTCTGGATCATTGCAGTTCAGCGAAGGCCAGTTGACTTGACACGAGGTAAAAAAACAGCGCGTTTAACTGCCCCTTGACCGAGCGTCACTTGTATCTCCCCACTTCCTCCCCTCCACCTGTGATAGTAAAGGTGAGTAGACTACAAAGGACTTCTAACAAAGACGCCCGAACGCACAGCCCTTGCGTGTCCTCGTTTTGCCTGGATCGGTTTTAGTAGGTCAACAGGGGACACAATTATGTTCAGTTTATTCAGTTCTGACCGCAGTTCAATTGTTGGCTTATGAGATTTTCAATACGATGTTGAACTCCAATCGACTTTAGGATTTTCAAATATTGTCTTTTTTTTTTCTTCTTCTTGTTTACTCGATACTCGTCTCACTGCCATATGTTTGTGTTCCCTCGTTATCTGTTTGTTGTTATCATCTATTTTTATCACCGTCACGTGACGCAACAGACAAGATTGAGTGGACTATTTGCTTCGTTTTCGCGGCAATTCTAAAAGAGTTCTTAGGGCTGTTTAAAGCAGATAGACTCAATTTCCACATCTATGCTTATTTTAAATTTGTAACACATTTCATTTTGTACAATATCTTATTTTGTATGTGATTTTATATCTATAACACTTAGAGTGGATAAAATGACCTGCTACGCCACTTCTTTCTTCGTGAGTGCCTATTGCCAGGTAAGAGAATTTATTTTTAAAATTTTTATGTCTAGAATAAAAAAGCAACTGTCGTTGGCATTAGTAAAACTAGATCTAGATCTGTTTTTTTTTTATATCCATTTTAGATCTATATAGATCTAGTATGGCTCTATGATAGATGGCTCTAAATCTGTCTAGATCTGGTTCCATTTTGTTCATTGCCGGCGCCCACCAAACAAAATTTTGACTATATTCTACTCCAGAATATCGCATGAGATCTAGTGAAGATCAAGAACTAAATCTATACCTATATATATATAATAGATGCTGTCATTTGTATCGAGTTGAAAAAGAGGCTGCTCTATGGATATATTTACAAATCGATGCATTTACACACAGTAAAATTCAAATTTTGTCAGGCAACATCGAAGGACACAATGACTTGTGGATATTGACATTTAACATTTCTCCTAAGCCTTGCGTGATCCTAGGAGAGGGAAGCACCCGTCTACTGTAGGCCTAAGTAATATACAAACCAATCCTCAATATGAATTTAGATCTATATAGCCTATATGCATGTAAAGTTATTGTTACACAATAATTTAGTTCACTCTAAATCGTTAGTGTAAATGTAATTTCTGTTAAAGTGAAATATTTTGTAATGAATACCGTGCTGGTAGAGGTACCCCCCCCCCTCTCCCTCCACCATCTCACTTCTGGATACTAGTTTTTTTTTTTGTAGGCGGGGGAGGAAGGAGTGGCTGGAAATCGATACCCCTCCTTTTTCTCTTTTTTTTTTTTTTTCATTTTGATGTTCCCATGAATGTCTGTATACATTGTTGAAATCCCTGATTTTTTTTTAAAATTGATTAAGAGTCAAAACAACACACGAATACATTCAACTTGTCAATAAGTAGTTTTCAGTAACATTATGAACTCAAATTATGCTGACAAAAATTTCATATTTTCTTCATCTCCTCCTCCATACCTTTTGTCGCCTGCATATTTTTGTTCACTGGTTAGGACTAGGACAGTTCGATCCTTTCTTTTTCCCCCGCCCCGCTTGAAGGAAATCATTAATGTAACAAGTTTTTGTAACCCCTCCACCTCTTACTTTCTCTGTGTCGTCACGAATGAGGTCAATGTCACAGAAACGAGGCTGAGAAAACCATCTGCTGCTTCTTGTACTGTCAACACCTTCAATACCTTAGTCTTTTCTGATGTTGACTGGAGTGGGGGGGGGGGGGGAAAGAGGGGTCAGCTGCTTTCCGATTCTTGTGAAAAGCATAAAGATTAGGTTGATCTGTTAAAATGGTTAAGATAACAAACTGATTTCAGGGCAGGCTGTATAGGAAAAAGAAATTAATTAATGAACATATTCAATTAAAATGCGTTTACGTTTTTTTTATTAAATAATAATAAACCGAAATCAACATGCACGTGTCTAAATGCAAACTGAATCATCTCCCTTCTCTCACTGTCTTTTCTCTGACTCTTGATTCTCCTCATAGAGATCTCTTCAAACGGTAGGTAATCTGGTCCGTGTTCTGATTCTAAATAAATAAAGACATACATGTACCCGCACTTTATTACCTGGCAATAAGCTGATTAAGAATCAAGAAATTGTGTTAAAAGTTTATTTTAAATTTAAATAATATGGTTTGGTTTCCTGATGTATGTAAATCTGGCATTAAAGTAAACTGTGCTATCTTTGATATCATTCGATGTGTGAGCGGGATGCCTTACGTAATCGAAGTGTTTCTCAAACTTCACCAAGTAACGCTACCCCCAGTGATAGCTGAGTGGTAAGGCGCTTGGCATTCGAACCAAGAGGTTTCACGTTCGAATCCTGGTAAAGACTAGAATTTTGAATCCGTTAACCGTGGACCACAGTAAGATCTACCCTTAAGTTAACTAGGTCCGAAAGTGGTGCTTAACTTTTTTTTTATTACTACCCCTTTTAGAGGGTTGCAAATGCGAGAGACTCTGGAGGCAGTAGTGCGTTTGTAATGGGATTGATCATCATGAGATTAGCCTTGTGTTCAGCAAGACGCCATGTAGCGGGCCTGTTTTGTCCACACAAAAGACACCGAACGTTGGCAGGACTGTCGTTTTTACTTGACTAATACTCAAATGATACTTTAACTACAATGCAAAAAAAAAAAACAAAAAAAAAAAAAACAAAGATCTTGCCCCACATTTTGAGAAACTTTGCTTTACCTAAACTTACTTCCCTCCCTCCTGCACCTATTTTTTTTTCCAATTTGAAAATGACATAGATCCCAGGAGTACTACGTAAATGAAGCCAAGGTTCTTGGCGCTAAATTTGATGTTCTTTCTTAGATCCGGTTTTAGCGATGTAATATTTGAATTTTAATTAAATGCATCTCTCTATGTCTGTGTTCTCTCTCTCTCTCTCTCTCTCTCCTTTAATGTTCCATTCTTTGTTATTTGCTTGTAGTTAAGTTTGCTCTTCAATGTCAGTTATGTCACACTAAATAAGACTTATATCAGGTTGTTACCAGTGTATGTTTAATTATATTGCAGAAGTGAACCATGAATTTGTTCCACTTTGGTTGTTCTTGTGTAAGTAAGAATGCGCTGACTTTTGAAACTGTTTCCCAAAGCGTACAACATTATTTAGTCTTAAAGAGCATTTATCGATTTTCCTACATAAATAGCTAGCAATTTGGTGTATCCGGTCTACAATGTAAATGATACATTTTTGTTTACCTTTTAGCACCGTGACATCGAATTTCTTAGCACATTTGTTTGTAGCACAAATAATTATTTTGTTGATAACAATGACCTTCTGATACAGCGTCCTTGACATTAATCTCTGCATAGAAAGGTATAGTATGGTGTTCCGCAATATATTTAAAGCGTTACAGTCTTAAAATTGGTGGATTCCTTTGTCTGGACTTCTATTGATGCCTTCTAACATAGTTATCTACATTTGTTGTAATCTTATCGCACGTTTTGCCTTGTAGCCGCCAAAGCCATTTTTCAAAGCAGAACATCTGTTAATGAAGAACAAATTTAAAAAAAAAGGAAATATATATATATATAAAGGTTTAGTAAATGTGGATCTACTAAACTTGTTATTTCATTATGTCACCATCGAACAAAAATATATATTTGTAGCTTTACAAATAACAAAGTATATATTATATAAAAAAAAACGTATAACATAAGCATTGGCGGATCTAGACATATCGTTCGAGGGTGGCGGAAGGCGAATGAGTAAGATAATAGTAATAATTGAATTGATATACGGAAGGCTCAATACGTCTTGAGAACATTCTTGAGAACATGCAGGACTATGTAGGGGTGCATGCCCCAGTGTGGGGTTCAATAGAATACAAACATTTTACACCATGCCATAGCTAAGAATAACAATATACAAACATAAACTAAACAGTTTTAGTGCACAAACTGACTTAAGAAAACAAGTGCTGAATTTTTAATCTCGTCCGACGACTTTCACTAGAAGACTAGAAAACTAGGCTAATTAATTGTCTCAGGTAACTGATGGAGGTAGGGGTGGGGGGGTAGTAGTGATCAGGGGGAGGGGGTGTTAAAGTATGTCACAATGGCACAAGACAAGGCACTATGTTTACTGCTATATATTGTGATGTATGTCTTAATGTTGGAGAATCACTCCGAGCTGCTACACCCTACTAAGTCTGTCATGATTTGTTTTTGTCATCTCAGAGACTCAGACATTTCAAACTAACGTGTACAACACTACGCCCTGACAAAGATGGCGTAAGACTTTCCCCGCCTACATCGACGTGTTGATGAAATGTGTCGCCCCCCTTCACACAAGAAACACACACATAAAACGTTTCTAACACTCACACTTTGTTTTGAAATAGCGAGAAAAGTGAAAAGAAAGCTTGAAAGAAATGTTCAATGTGCTTCAATGTATCCATCGTTCATAATCTATTGCCTTGACCCTAAAGCTATGACTATCTTAATCTCCCTGTAGCTCGGAACTCAGATCAAATAAAGAGCTGATGGGACAATTAGAAAGGTCGACATCGGTTTGTACATTCTATTAAAATATAAAAAGAGAATGCATAAAAAAACTACATGTCTATTAAACTGCATATTGACCCAAAGTTGTCCTTAGACCTTATAGTCCCAGTGATGTCTTTTGTCTCAACTTTTGAAAACATCTTCGTTTTCTTCTTCGTCTTTATAGTGAATCACTGTTTTACTGTCTCAGTTTAACGACATCAAATCATTTTATCTTCACAATTAGTTACATCAAATCATACTCTTGCTATTTACGTTATTTACCTAATAACGGCTTATACTCGGTTATTAGCTTGAGAAATGACAGTGGTTTTTTTTCAATTAGTATTCACAGTTTTGGATTCCTTGCCTTCACAGGGTATCTCAATGCTTCTCTCACAAGTATTTCTATGGCAGTGTCAGAACATAGATGTTACTATGTCTATACGTTCTTTGTTGACAATATATGAACTTGTATTGAGGTATTTAAGAAAGGAAGTACATTATTCTTAAAATCCTACAATTTAAGATTTATGGCCGTGTTGGTAAGACCTTTATTTGTTTTTAGTTCAAATCGACAAAGAATGAGCTGTGAATAAGAAAAACAAAAAATTTTCCTTGTTTTGTAGAAATCATTGATTAATAATAGCATCAAGCTAACTACAAACGGCACAAAACATTAAAATAATGTCGTCTGCAAAACTCTCCGTCAAGCGCACGACATTTGCCGCCATTTGTTTCCATGGCACTTCCTGGAAAAGAAATAAATTGCCACAATAAAGGAACACAGGAACACCACAGACAAGTGTGTTTAATGCTTTTGTTTTCCTTCACACGATTGTAAAGTATGCAATTAATTTCAGTAATTCTAGACCAACAGTAATACGATTGACTTAGAGACTATGCTGTAAGATTTACTTGTAAATTTCTTTAACATTATTTTTAAACAGATGTTATTTAGCTTCATATCTAAGCCAGACTCATTGTATGTGATAATAAAATACACTTTAAAGTGACAGTCTTTTAAACATATATGGAGGCGCCGTGGCACAGTGATAAAGTGTTTCCGAACCGGCGGTCCCGAGTTTGAATCCTGGTAAAGACATATTTTTTTTACTTTCGGTTTCTTTAAGGCGTTTCTGAGTCCAGCAGCTCTAAGGCTTACCTGACATTAGATGGGAAAAGGTCTAGGCGGTTGGTCGTTGTGCTGGCCTCGTGACACCCTCGTTAACCGTGGGATACGGAAACAGATGTCCTTTACATCATAATAATAATAATAATAATTTTATTTATAAAGCGCTGTTAACAAACACAAATGTAGGCTCAAGGCGCTGTAAAACATTACAAACGCAAACATGTAATATAACAAACTAATCTAAAAAAGTTCTAAACAAATAGGTCTTAATGTTCTTCTTAAAAGTGGTGAAGCATGTTGTCTGTCTGAGATCAATTGGGAGTGAGTTCCAAACCTTTGGTCCGTGAACTGGAAAAGCCCGCAGACCGAAGCTTTTGAGGGAGAAACGTGGCACCACTAAAAGCGTTGAGTCCATTGAGCGTAGGGCTCTCTGGGGGACATATGGAGTAATCAGTTCGCTAATGTACAAGGGCATCTCATTGTTGTATATACACTGATGACAAAGTGTGGCGACCTTGTAATCGATTCTTGCTTCACAGGAAGCCAATGGAGCTTGCGCAAGAGCGTAGTAGCAGAATTTCGTCTTGTTTTTTTTAAGAACTATTCGTGCGGCGTTGTTCAGAATACGTTGCAGCTTGGCTATTTTGTCATCGGGTATACCTGCCCCATAGAACTCAAGATCTGAAAGGGGAACTTTACTTTTACTTTATGCATGTATATTGATGTTTCAATAGCCACCGTCAAGTTAGCGTCAACGCCCTATATTCTGATCTAAATATATTAATTGAGCAGAGCATACATAGAGTCATTGAAAACGATTAAAATAGTTATAGTTTGGTTTGTGTATGGTGTGTAATGTTGCCACTGTAATGTATCCTTCTCCTTCTTGTTGTGTTTGTAGATTACTATATTTCTAAGTTGCTTTAGGATACTAGATGCATGAGTATAGTTGTATCAATGAATTATTTATGTGCGAGCTCGACAGTGACCATTACAAGAACAAGAAAATAACAGCACTCACAGGAACAACGACTTGAAATGACTAAGTGACTTCGTAATGAAAATTCAATACTAACTTTATTTACAAGATGGGCCACAGTCTAGTCAAAAGATAAACACGTCTGATCACCCCGAGAGCCTAGCGGTAACTGAAATCCTATTACGTCAAACTTAACCTCTAACCCTACAGTCTGTGTCGTCATAAAAATGTGCGTTCAATGTCGGTACTAAAAAGTGCGCAATTCTAAAAGACTAAACTAACTATCTAGAAAATGTGCGCAATACTAAATTAGCTACCTAACAGTTCCTCCCCCCTTTCCTTAAAAAAAAATATGACAATATATTTTTTTTTTTCTAAATCAGTCCAAGTCTTTACAAGGGACTGAAAACATCATATGGGGAAGAAAAAATAAATAAATAAAATCTTGAATCTTCATGTTTCTTCATCCTTCATAGCACACAGTTCATTTCTTGAAATATTTCATAACAGTTCATGGCACATGAAGACATCCATACGAAGATAAAGTTCACAATTGTTCATGGCACAGTTCAACACACCGAAATAGAGACAACTCCAGGACAAGTTTTACTGTAAAAAATAAACATTCAATGCATTATAGTAACTGTAAATAATTTCAATAATCATATTCTTTCATCCCATACCTAATAATTCATTTCTCTTTCACTCACCAATTTCCTTCTTGTCCTAACCGTCAATGATGGATGATGAATAATGATATAAAATAAACATATATACTCACTTTCAGTTGAACACAATTTATCATGGTACAAATAATATGAATGAAACTCAGATCAACATATCTTACATGTGAACTTCTCACCTCTTGACTCAATATAGTACTATTAACATAGTACAAAAATAATACTTTCATAGAGTTTTCACTCTTTAAGATATAATACTATTCTATGGAATTTTCCTCATAGAATAAACTCTTGTCATTGTATATCTATACAATATTTGGTTATGTCAATGTCATTCTAGACAATTGATCATTTGTAATATTCACAGAGTTACTTATTGCTTTCTCTTCAAACTTTATATTGCTTAGTCAATATACCAATTTAAGGTCAACATGTTCCATGACTGAACTTTTAATCATATACATAATGTCACTTTCATAAAATTAATTTAGTTTAGTTTAGTTTTAGTTTTAGTTTTGGGCACATCGGCACAGTATAGGCCATGTCGTGCCCGTAGTCCCTTAAGGACTACTCTCCCTCTATATAAAGGTCAAAGTTTATACAATTAACTCGTTAAATTTATTTAACTTCAACTGTAATTGTATACACCTTTAAATACTCAAACATCTCTTCATAGACTTTTCGAATAGTTTTAACTTGAATAGTACATATCTCTACATTCAGAGTACTAATTCTTAATTCATATTATGTCTTCTTGTGTCACTATTTTGGTAATCATGATTTCTATATGTGTTTACTTCATAGTCACCATATTTATTTCTGTTTTGATTTAGGCTACAACCATTTTCATAACAATGAGAACTTGCAATCTTCTGATTGTTATTGTATGACCAAAACCAACAATTTCTAGCTAAATGTCCTTGTTTATTGCAATTGTAACAAGTCATGTTTCTTCTACCTGAGATATGTCTATTGTATTGTCTGGTATTTCTCTGGTCTCTGTTTGTATTTAACAAATAACTGTATTTGTTTTCCCAACTTTCAATTTCTCTCATGGTACATGAATGAATACCCCTAACGTTTCCCAACAACATGTCTTGTGGTAAAGTGGGTATGGCTACTCCATTACAATAACCTGTAAAGAAAGGAGTCTTGATAAAAACTCTACAAGCTTCATACTGCCTAATAGTACCATCACTCAGTCTGACACTTTTCTTGTATCCTAAATAACACCAAGGATCTACAAAATCAGATCTGATAGCTACTGTAGTACAAGCAGAATCTCTAATAAAATTCAAGACTTTCCCATTCACAAAACCTGGTATTAAATAAAAACTATTTTTCCTATCTTCTATCATGTTAATCTCTTCTCTGACTCTACAATAACTTAATTCTTCAACTTCACTGTTTTCACTGTCATGTCTATTATTGTTATCATTTGTGTAGAAAACTCTGTTTGTTTGTTTCCTGTCTCTATTATTACTACTGCTTCTTCTGTTTTGATTCCTATCTCTGTCATATGAATCCCTATCATTTGATCTGTAATATGTATTAGGTCTTTTGCAATGAGAAGCTATGTGTCCCTTCTTTTGGCAATTAAAACAAGTGATTTCATCATAATGATTAACTCTAGATTTAGAACTATCTCTATGTCTATTTTCAAATCTATTTTCATTTTGTTTAGAGTACCTATCATTAGTGTAACATACTAAGTCAACTTTATTTTCATCTTTTACTGAAAATGGGTTATTTGGGTAGGCATTTTTATAAGTTCTCATGATTTCTGTAATTTCATCAATTGATTTAGGGTTTCTTTCCCTAATGAAAGATTGTAGTTGTGGGTCACATTTGTTTAAGAAATTATCAATTAAAATAAAGTTTTTCAAAGCTTCAAATGAATTCCCTACTTTTTCTAACTTTAGCCATTTATTAAAGTAATCTTTTTCTTGATTTATAGTAGTTTGTGGTTCAGTTTGTGTTGATGGAATATTCTCAAAATATTTTTTTCTAAATGTAGTTGCATTGTGTCCATAAGCATTAAGAAGTTCTCTTTTAAGTTTTTCATAACTATCTTCTATCCTATGGTCATGATTTTGGCATATGGTTAAGGCTTGACCATGTACAAAATCCAGTAGTATTTCAGACCATTCATCTTCTGGTACATTAAAGGTTGATAGTTTGATTTCGAATCGTTTTA
>JADKLZ010013072.1:0-10530 GCA_021533235.1 Biomphalaria straminea | reverse complement strand
GTCATATTTTTTTTTTTTTTTTTTTTTGGGGGGGGAGGGTTTACCACACTATATCTTGCGTCTTGCGGGCCACATGACCGAAAAGTTACAAAAACAAATTGAAATTGTTCTGAAACTATTTAGGTAGAAACATATGGGTTAAATACTTAATTAATAGGTTTTTAGACAGTTATATATTTTTACGCGTCAGAAAATAACCACATTTCTCTACTTACAATATATGCAACAGTGTAAGTAGTTCTAACAACGACTAATTTTGCGGACTCTTTTGGTAAAATAAATTCCATGGATCCTCCCTATAGGCTTAGTTTGACAATTTTTCTATTCGCGACAAAAACTAAGAACGACGCTATATTTATTTTATAATACTGTTTTTATGTTGTTTTATTAGACAACCATTCTTTCTTTATAAAAATTAATGTGTTGTTTTATTATCATGTTCAACAACAACAACAAAAAAAAAAAAAGAGTAAAGATAGGTTTCCTGGTAGATTCTACATTCAGAGTTCCAATTCACAAAGACACAAATGTTAAAGATCATGATACCAATCCACCAGAGAAATGAGGGCCCAAAACTAGGTACAGATACGATACATTTTTTCAACCTTTTTTTTCGTTTGGAAGTAGTATTTACACTTTGTGCCGACGTTTTCGCGGGACCGTAGTGGGCCGAATCTGACCCGCGGGCCGTATTTCGAGCATCACTGCTCTAGACAGTACACACCGCCAAGAGACGGATAGGGAGTCCGAGGAACTGCCGGAGGGGCACGGGGCGAAGCCCCGGAGCCTAGCACAATTTCCGTTATTTTAAGCTTTAAAAAATGCATATTCTGAGGTATCAACAGTGCTATTAGACTGCTACTCTTCCACTAAAAAAATTCAAAAACCAAAATCTGCTATTCACTTGAGTCCAGCGACTGGTAGAAAATGGTAAAATGATTTAGTTTTTGTATTGTAAGGGGGAGGGAAACCACAAAACCCAATTTGGCTACGCTCATGAAATTTGGTGACTAGTTTTTTAAGTTGGCTGCACTGGGGCAGTAAACAAAGTTTCCCTTTCAGACAATGAGGTCTGAGGCATGTGATGGTTTGAACTCCTCACATCCCGGCTACGACCATATGTTATATGATAGGTGTAGGCCTAAGTCTAAATCTCTACAAAATATATAAAGTTGTATAATGCATCGAAAACTGTATGTCTGCATTCGTAGAATTGTATAATTTGAATATGAATGAATATATCATGAACCATTATTTATAAATCTTAGTCTCCTTTCATTTAATATCGGATGTGACAGCGCTATATAAATTTTTGTAATTATTGTAATAATTTTCATCATTAATGACTTTATATTAAGCATAAGTTTGCCATTAATTATTATGGTGTAACGAATTGATTTAGATCTAGATTTATTTTTTAATTAAATATTTTTTTTTTGTAACCCTCAAGTGTAGTATTTTTTACTATTTTTAGATCTATAATCTATGTTATTAAAAATAAGCAAAAAGAACCTTACTTTTCTATTCAAATCGCAGAAAGTAGAACTTTTATGCACAAATTGAGCTGTGAAAAGTTGGGTGGCTTTCAATTTCGCGGCTGTGCGACACTGTGTGCATGTGTTATTGTGAATCTCTATTAAGTATTGTTAAAGAGCTAATTGTCGCGCCTTATTTTTTTTTTTTTTGGTTCGTTATATCAATGCTTTCTAACCTATCTCATCCCCCTTTGTCGTTAACTTTCAATGGAACCATCAAAAGACGGGGGAGGAAAGGAGCAAAAAAATGGGAGTTCCATATATCAAAGGTCCATGCCGACCAGCAAAATGATGAGGCCAAACACAACCTCGGAGACATCAAAGCAGTGTTGAAGTCCATGCCGCTTGCGCAGAAAGTTTGGTCTAACGTTTTGCAAATGATAATACGTACAGTGTAGCCCCCCTATAGCGTATTGTTTTTTATTCTAGTCGAATTTCAAACTAAAGTAATTGTAATAATAATAAAATAAAAAAAAAAAGAAAAGAAAACATGCTCGGGCCTTTGTTTCTTACTGCTGTTACTTTTTTTTTTAAAGTTGTCTGTATTGAATTTTTTTTTCTTTGGTCGCGGCCTGACCGGCCCATTTGGTACCGGCCCACCGGGCATTTGCCCGGTTGCCCATATAGCCAGTCCGCCCCTGTTCTAAAGTTCTTTTTTTTCTAGATTTACGTTTGGCAAAGTTTTTGAGTACATCATCAAAGTTAATTTTGCGCAACAAGTTCACCTCAATCATGAGCAGAGACAAGGAATCAAGCCTTTCTTGTTTCATTGTTGATCTACTTGGATTTTTTTGTACGTTTCAACTGAGAAAAAGAGCGCTCAGTTGAACAGTTTGTGACCATTAATGTTAAAAATATGCGCAAGGCGATTTCTACATTTGGAAAAGCACACTCGATGTGGTCTCTAACTATTACTTTGTAGAGTTCTGCATGACTGAACGTGTTGTTCTCAGATTTTGATTCACGAAACTTGTGGCGAATATATGAGTGGAACTATTGTAGTTCAGTATATAAATTATTGTTCAGATCTTCAGGATAAGCATTAATTAGTGTTTCACAACACTGCAATGTTTGTGGTACATCGACCATACAAGAAAATCGAACTACTATATCATTATATACCTGCGCTCGTCTACTCATCTCTGTCTCAAGTTTGTCAATAATCGCGTAGAAAGTAGATATACGAAATTTGTCTCTGGCATTCAGTGAGGTCTCAGGGGCATTACCATCAATGACCACTGTCTTTCGTTTACGATTACGGATCAAAGTTGACTTATATTCCACACCTGGTGTTAGTTCTTTTGCAGCTTCTTCAAATCTTCCAAATTCATTCATAGATTTATGCAAGTGATCTGCTAGTGAGGCATACAAATCAGCACATGTTTTCAAATTCACATGCTTATTTTGTAGAGCTTGACTGACCCTATGAAAATGTTATAACACTTCTTCCCAAAAGATAAGGATGAAAGAAAATTACAATTCTTGCATCTTCTTTGCAATGTTTTCTGCTTCTGTTCTGGTGTCCCCTTTCTGTGACTGGTCTTCTTGTAAACATTCTAACGCTTCTATAATCTGAGGATGAGACTTTACAATAGATTCAGTTGCAACAGCATGTGCCTCCCATCTGGTATCGGAAAGGGGCTTTACAGGCGTTTCATTCAAAAGGCATCCTTTCAGAATCTTTCATCTGTTCGTTGAAGCTGAGATAAAAGTATAGATCGGTTGCACTGTATGGAAGAAGTTTACTGCCTCTAAAAAAGAGTCAACGGCACTTCTGCCTACCAGATTTAGTGAATGGGCAGCACATGGTATGTATATAGCAAACTCATGTTCCTCTAGAATTCTTTTCTGCATGCCCTTGTAGCAACAGACATATTAGCAGCATTGTCGTATGACTGACCTCTGCATTTCAAAAAATCAATATTGCACAAACTTCACGAAAGTTCTGCAACACTTGCTTAGCCATACTTTCACCTGTGTGACTTTGCAGCTCCAAGAAAGTCAAAAAGCGCTCAATGGGCTCTCCATCCAACACATATCGAAGAACAACGCTTAACTGATCTGTATGTGAAACATCTGGTGTTGAGTCTATTGACAAGCTGAAATAACCGGAAGCCTTTACTTCCTACAAAATTACTCATGAACCTTTTGGGACATACTTTCAATCAGTTCTTCACGTATAGTTTTGGATAAATAAGAAGGATTTCCTTTTCCAGAATTTCCATATTTTGCTATGTGTGATGTTAAAAATGGATCAAACTGACTGACCAACTCCAGCAACCCTAGATAATTTCCATTTTGTAAAGATCCAAAATTTTCATTTGTCCCTCTAAAAGCCAGACCACGCTCAGCTATTGTACAAATAACCGCTACTGCTCGCCTCAATATGTTCCCAGTAACTGTACTCCTCATTAGTTTGCTCTTCTAGCTTTTGTAGTAGACCCGAGCCTTGTCGACGAGTTAGGTATATTAACATGCAGTCTTTATGAGTAGCGCTTTGTTCATGATTATCAACTTTAATGTTATTTTTCCAGTCACTGAACCCATTTTTATCAGCCAAACTTGTGGAATCTTTATACGCAAAAAGTTTACAAACAAAACATACAATAATGTGCGATTCAATATTACATTTGCGTTTCCTAATGTCATGTCGATTTCGCGCGGCTACCGGGACAATATACACATTTTTCTTGCGGACTTGTGATGCCCCTCAAACGCTTGGTGCCCTAGGCACGTGCCTTGTTTGCCTAATGGTTAATCCGAATTTGGGTGGTCTGTAGCTACAAACATCTAGTCTAATTTAAACTTTGTTTGCATGTTATCGTATTAGGTTAATATAAATTTGAATAAAACTTGAATAAATATTTATTTTTAACAAAGTGATGACAGAGTGGGTACAGAACTTTGCTTCCGAACCGAGCGGTCCGTGTTCGAATCTCGGAATTTTTAATATCGGAATTTTTGGTGTGCCCCTGAGTCCACCCAACTCTGAATAAAAATAAAATGAAAGTAATGTCCCCCTTTCCAACATGGCGATGTATAGGGCAGATTATGGTTAAGTCATCTGTTTCTAAGGCCCCCAAAATAACGAGATTGTCATTTTGTTTGTTTTTAGTTTTTTGACAGCTCTAGGTGACAGAGCCTAACTTAGTGAAATGATTTATTTTCAGAGCTCATTTCGGAAACGTTCTTGTCTATTTATAGGACGATGGCGGGAATTCCCTATTTGTAGAATTTTAAAGCCAAAATTAATTTTAAGATTAATGAATCATTTTAAAGACCTATATAACGGTTCACCGCGAGGTTTCGCTATGTGGCCAATGAGTTGCGATTTTTTTCTCTTTGCCTTGAAAATTTTAAGAGAATCTTTAGCGCCGTTTTCGAAATAAAAGTTATGTATATTATTGCTCGCTTTAAGAGTATAGGATTGTTTAGTTCTAAAGGAATTCAAAACTTCTGAAGTATGAAGTTGTTTGATCATGGACTGATATATTACGTAATAGAAGTCTTGTGTTGTATGGTTTTAGAATGCAGCTATCACTACAACTTTTAATTTGTCAAATTATTAATTATACAGGGCCGGATTTAAGCTTGTGGAGGCCTCGGAGCATGATTTTTGTAGAAACCCCTACACTTTTTCGAAAGTTAATAACAATAGTTATAGGCCCTATCTAAAAGCATCGCATATTTTAGAGGAATAAAATAGAGAAATTGTACATTTAGTCTTATTTTCCTTTTAAATGAAAACATATTTAATATGCATATTTTATTTTTTTTAAGTGTTTATTTTTTAGTCTGTGGAGGGTAGGAACCTTGGTAGACGTACTTTCGTAAATTAGGTGCTGCATTTGCATATTCCAAGCATGCGGGAACGTCTTGATCACGTGTCAGTGTTGTCAGCAGACGTAAGATTTAAAGTGTTGGCGGTTAAAAATGCGGGGGGGGGGGGGTGCTAGAAAAAATACAAGCTCAGACACGTCTGTCATCGGATATGTTTATATACTTTGTGGAGACTCACTTTCTTGTGCATTCCCCTGGGCAGTAGCCTCGCCTACCCTCAATTAAATCCGGCCCTGTTTCCAACGAGGTGCAATTGTTAACAAACTTTGCTATATCTTTAAAGCAAAATTATAATCAAAGTAGCTATTGCGTTAACAAAAATGTGAACTCGAGTAGGCCTATACGTAGGACGTAATCATCTTCTTTATCGAAGTAACGTCTGTATTCGTCTATAAGATAAGAAGACGAGTGAAATATGTCTATCGCTTTGGTTTGTCTTTCGTTTACCTTTTAGGTTTCATTAAAATATTTGTGGGCTAATGACTGTATTGCCTCCAGCCTGCGCTGAGTATTTTTAA
Source organism: Biomphalaria straminea (assembly GCA_021533235.1). Classification (NCBI taxonomy): domain Eukaryota; kingdom Metazoa; phylum Mollusca; class Gastropoda; family Planorbidae; genus Biomphalaria; species Biomphalaria straminea. The sequence continues at coordinate 4,637 of JADKLZ010013072.1, read as the reverse complement.
AGTGATAATCGGCTCGCGCAGACCCATACCACTCTTTAAGCTAAATGCAGTTCACAGTGGCTGCGCAGCCACGGGAAATACTGTATTCCTCACTAATCTTCGGACTCGAAGAAAATCCTTATTATTCTCATTAAAATAATGTTTGTCTTCAAGTGGGAAGATAAAGGCGGAGTGCAGTATGTTACATGGCTATCTAACTGCAGTGCTGGATTTAGACTTGATAACGCAGGGGCGTAGCTAGGAATTTTCCATCATTTTGAGGCTCGATGGCTTGACCTCTTTGGGGGGGGGGGGGGCCCCGGCATTTTGCGTACTATTTAATATTTAATGTAAAACAACACTCATTTGTGGGCCCCCCTCAAGTGAGGGCCAGGGGGGATTTTCAAATTCGCCCCCTCCTCCCCCACCCTAGCTACGTCACTGACTCTAAGCTAATAGAGATATGGGGACCCTTTTAAGGGTACGTGACGTTTTGGCGCCGCCGTTTTGGCCCGAGACGTTTTTGGCGATAGGGACGTTTTGGCGCGAGATATAATTTGACTATAATTAGCTTTTATAACAATGTTTATTTCACTGTACCATAATATTGTATGTATAGTATGAATTTTAACACCGTCCAGCGATTTTTTGGTGTAATATAAAGCTTTTGCTTCTTTCATGAATATTGACCTATAATAAGTCAGATTCCTGAATGGTAATGACATGCTATGCTCTTCCCTTTTTTGTATGTGAGTTCTGCTAATCGTACTGGATGACATTTTCCTATGACTTTCTATAAGATATATTTGTTTATTATTTGAAATTAACACTGAATAAGTACTAGCTAAGTGTCACACTTTAATATAACAAAAAAAGCATATTTACATCTAAAGCTTTATTACGCAGAATGATGACAATAATATATAATAATAATAATGATGATAATATTTTGAAAAGAAAAGTGTGCCTCCATTAATGCCTCTTAATAAACACACATACACAATCAAAAATGTTTATTAAAAAAATATGTGAAACACAAACACACATTTAGTAAATGACAAGTCACATTGATTAATGGACTTGTTATAGCTCACATAAAAAAAGGATTTAGGAACAGATATAAAAATAATTGCTCAAATAACATATATAATGTATGAAAGCTAATAATTATTTTTGCTTAAATATGTGTTTGAAAATGTATAACAAACAGCCTTTTTACTATTTTATACCGAGACAAACAAAATATATATTCTAGCCCCCCCCCCCCCGCACCAACGAAAAAAGTCTTGATAACTTAATAAGTTGTACTAGAAATTATGTCTTAACACAAACACTCATGCAAAACATAGATATGAATAATTATTTTTTAAGAATTAATACATTAAACGTTCATAATGTACTTCGCGCCAAAACGTCCCTATCGCCAAAACGGCGGCGCCAAAATGACCTTCGCGCCAAAACGGCATCGCCAAACGGCGGCGCCAAAACGTCCTGCTTCGCCCTTTTAAGCATTTAAACTTGATCAGACCATAAGCTATGTTAGGCCTATTAGAAATATTGGGATACTTGTAAGGCAATTTTTTTTCTTTGCTTTTTTTTTTTTTTTTTCAAAATGATTGAAAATATCCCTGTAACAATGGACCTCATTCACCAATCGTAAACAAACAACATTTGGCCACTCTATATTCTCTATATCCTCTATACAAATTACGTCATCCATAAAGGCTGTCATGTGATACTTTTTTTAAAAAATTGTTTTATCAATATTATGTGGTTAAATGTTGTTTGTTTACAAATGGTGAATGAGGTCCATAGCAAGGTGTTCCAAGCAGGCAGGGGCCATAAGTCTGTTACCTGTAAATAAATCCAGCAATGCCTAGCTGTGATCTACCTGTTTTGCCACATCCGGCACAGGGCACAGAGATATCTGTTGTCTGTCTGTAAAGTTCTGTTTCGACTGTATTCGCCTGTTCTTGGTTATAGGTTTTGCTATATCAGCTTCAGGTTTCTTCTTTTATTATTGTAAACTAAAGAACACATTTCTGTGATTAACGAAGCTTGCAAACACCTATTGCTATTACTCTAGTACTAAATAAAAACTAAACATTGTTGACCTAGATAGCTGTTATTGTCTGACTAACCTTGGCCTTCACCTTGAGTACCGTTAGTCAAGTTAAAAAAGGGGGGGGGGGACAATAAAACCAGTTACCCGCAGAGAACTATTAATAGTGTTTAGGTGCTTCAATGTTAAGAATAGATCTGGAGTTGTTGTTTTTTTTCTAGCGATGAACAAGTACTGTGCAGTCTGTGGCTACCTGGTCGAGTGGAATGCGCTTTGGGCTGTCGACTCAATGGTCCGGGATTCGAACCCTGCCCGTCACCATCTCTTGCCTTCTATATGGGTGGTGTGGGCTAGGATGTAATAACATTTAAACCCGAAACATTATAAACATTTAACTCATTCAAATAAATGCCCCCCAAAAATCCAAATTATGACTAATAGCCTAAAGGGATTTAAAAGGGGCATTAGTATCGGAGGTGAAAAGCTGACTAGTGTTAGCAGCTTCAAATACCTCGGAGCTATTGTCTCTGATGAGGGAACGAAACCTGAACTACTCGCCGAATAGCACAGTCCACAGCAGCCCTTTCAAAACTTAAAATACTATGAAAAGACAAAGGCTTAGCCCTCGGCACCAAAATCAGACTGGTCATTGCTATATTTATTGCTGAGGCTTGGAGGTTGACTGCAGAGCTAGAGAAGAGGATGAGAGGCTACAAACGGATCCTAGGTATCACTTTCAAAGACCGCATTACAAAGATTAGAGACAGTCACTGCAGTGATTGGACCACATGATTACCTGCTAACTATCGTAAAAAAAAACGCAAGCTTAAAATCTATGGCCATATTACAAGATTTACGGGGCTCACAAAGACCTTCCTTCAGGGAACAGTACCAGGAAAAAGAAGAAGAAGCAGACAGAGAAATCAATGGGCGGACAACATAAAAGAATGGACGTGCCTTCCATTGAAGGAGGTTCTAACTACGGCAAAAGACAGCGTGGAATGGAGAAAGACGGTCGACGAGTCTTGCTTGGTGCTCCAACGCTCCAACAGACTAAGGGATAGGTAAAGGTTAATTAATTTTGTTTTATACAGATGCAGTACTAGCTAAGGAGAGACAATAGTTTGTAGAAAAGTATGTTTGATTCATGTGTAGGCATAGACATAAATAAATATAGACTGGCCAATAAAAGAGATTTATGAAACGAAAATGTGTGCATTGCAATTGTGTGTACTTTATTTTATGTCTATAAATTTTGTTTAATCTCTAAGACAGAAGATCATGCAATTTTTAAATTTTTCATAATTCGGAAATCCAAATTCAATAGATATAGATCTACATGTTTTCAAGTTACATAAAGTTACTTCCCTTTTCCAGTCTATATCGCTGGATAGTCTAAGTGCTGAGCCGAGGCTCTTCGAGCACTAAGTTTGAAAAAAAACCTGTATGACTTCCATCCGAGAACAAAAGACCAAAAAAAAAAAAACCTGCGGGCAACAGGCCTGTCCGGGAGGAACCCGAGTCAATGACTATAGGGCATTGCTATTTCCGATACCAATGACACTCCGACGCATGGACTAGAAATCATGGCCGAAGGCCAGGTGGCACCAGGGGCCACCCCCATTTAACTCTTTCAACCCTGAAGGAACACCCAAAACATTACAAACACTTAACTCTCTCAACCCTGAAGGAACACCCAAAACATTATAAACATTTAACTCTCTCAACCCTGAAGGAACACCCAAAACATTACAAACATTTAACTCTTTCAACCCTGAAGGAACACTCAAATCATTACAAACATTTAACTCTCTAAACCCTGAAGAAACACCCAAAACATTACAAACATTTAACTCTTTCAACCCTGAAGGAACACCCCAAAACATTACAAACATTTAACTCTTTCAATCCTGAAGGAACACCCAAAACATTACAGACATTTAACTCTTTCAACCCTGTTTTATATACAGTAAATGGTGGCCAACGTCACGTGAGATACTAGGTAAAATGACTATATTGTCTTAAGACTTAAGGTCTCACAGATAAGTCAAGCCATGATTCAGTTTAGTTGGAACGGTGTGTTTTAGATACCTTTAGAACAGAATATGTGTGCGTGTGACAGTGTGTGTGTGAGAGAGAGAGAGAGAGAGATAGTGAGAGAGTAAGAGAGAGAGAGAGAGAGAGAGAGTGAGAGAGAGTAAGAGAAACAGTAACAATGAAACATAAAAAAAAATCTTTCAAAAAAAAAAACAAGGCTTACCCAAGGGAAACAAATCCAGACTTACAACTATATCTCTCAGTAATGTAGGAGTAGTTTGGCCACGAGAGCAGCAATAACACTGAGACCGCTTTCAAACCTTATATGGAGTTAAACAAGCTTGCCTGCTTTCATCAACTCATTAGGATATCTTTCTAAACATAATAATGGAAGATGCTCTTGAATGTCACAAAGGTGATGTAAGAATTGGAGAAAGAAGAATGAATAACTTTCGCTTTGCTGATGCCACAGATGGTCTAGCAGAGACAGAAGCAAAGCTGGCTGAATAGATGATGACCAAAAGCAAGACTTTCGAAGCTGGCTGAATAGGTGATGACC
>JADKLZ010013069.1:0-13104 GCA_021533235.1 Biomphalaria straminea | reverse complement strand
GGGATGTGTAAAAGCAGGCCATATCCTTCCATGGGCTGTAGCACCAGTAGCACCACTGGGATAGATGGATGGCAAAAGCCGGTATGAACTTCTTATAGTCTTACAGTCTGGCTGAGCAGGGCACATATCCCGTAAAATAATCTGAAGAGTTTCTTTAGTGTTCTGTTTGTTCTATATGTAATTGTACATGGCGATTAAATATCAAGTCTCTTAAGTCCTCCTACAGTCTAGACAGCGTAAAACTATCGTAGGCCTACTATTATTGGCTTGTAAGAAAGTCTTTGAAGTTTTCCCCAATAACGTAGAAATTTGCGTCACTCGATGTTTCGTACTAAAGCCATAATTGAATATACTAATTCCAAAATTAAATGTCTGAACGTACCAATTTACATAAAGGCCTAGAACAAACAGAATACTAAAGAAATTTTTCGAATTAGTAGTCTTTATCCAATCGTTCATTTTCGTAATTATAAAAAAAAATCCAAAAATGACTTCGGGTATATAAAATTATTTAACCGAGCAAGGCTCGGCCACCTGATATTATATATATATATATGCCTTACGCACGTTTATGCATAGGGTTAGGGTTTACTGGGCGTTAGGGTTAGGGTTTGGAAAAAAATCGCCCCCCCCCACTCCAAAGTTCTGGATCCGCTAGTGATTGTCAGTGACAGATATTTATGGAGAAGCTTGACGCCCAATGCGACGAACGGCGCAGGAGGACCTAAGTCTAAATAAGTCTTTTACGCCCTTAATATTTGCGTTAAAATCAATTAAGATGCTTGGTAATTTTTCAACTTGTGGATATTTTGAGCTCTTATCAATCAAAATATGATTGTGTTTAAGGCCCTTTTTTTGGTCTGGTGTATGCAATCATTTTTTTTTTAAAGTCTTCTCTTGTCTATCAGTGTCTATTCCAATAAATTATAATATTTATAATTACAATCTATCTAGCAGCTGTATGTTTCTAATAACTACATAAAAACACCATTTAATGACCTTCTGATACATTATGTTTTCTATTGTTATTATCAAATATTGATGAAGGTAATGAACATCAAATCAGTTTTGTCATTGGTCGCATTCAGTTGCTCGTGTCATAGAGCGTTTTTAACTGTTGCATGTCTAAGGGAAATAACAGAATAATATTTGACAGATAAATTTCCAAGAAATTAGAACAGTTAATGCCCCTTTGGTCGTACAAATTAACATATTATGGAACATACTTTTTTAAATTAACCCTTCACTAGAAATATTTATAGTCTTAATAATTCGTTTTTGTTGGTATTCTTTTTTTTTTTTTCATTGTTTAAAACAATATTATTTTGCATGTGTTTATTGTACGGCTGCTATTTGTTTGTAGTTTATCATATCATTAAGGATTTACACTATAAATTCGCATAGTTTTTCATATCACTAGGGATTTACAAATTTATTTATAAATTGTGGAGGTAAGTTTCTCTTTTACCCAAAAAAAAAAAGAAAAAATGTTTCTGTAAAATGGTTAGAACACTACATCCAATGTAGAAATGGACGAGCTCACATCCAAATCACAAGAAAGATGATGCTTACTATAAGCTATCCCGACAAGATCAATGTCTAATCTTTCGACTCAGAACCGGACACAACAGAATGCGAAACTTATGTACTGGAAGCTAAAAATTGTAACCAAAGAAATCTGCCCAGATGCCGCAGATGGAGTGTCACCAGAGAATGCCGACATTTGCGTAGCTAAAGGGGAGGGAGGAGGGGGAAGATTCTGAACAGGCCCCCACTTAAGGGGCCCCCAAACGGGTGTCCGAAATTTGTGTGTAAATACATAAATTAATATATATTTGATTGACAAATAGTGTCAACAGGTCTCTTTTTTAAAAAAAAACATTTATGTATTAAATTTGTAGCAAAGACTAAATCTAGATCTAGGTCTATCGGTACGTTGACTTTGTTGACATTTTAAAAATATTTTTCCGACAGGGATCAATTTTTTTTTAAATTTAGTTTTACATTTTAAAATGCAAATCTTTAATAGATTTGTTGTGATTTATTTTCCTTTCAAAAGAGATCAAACTTGTGTGCTTGCAGCAAAACTAAGAATATGACTCTCTTTGTTGCCACGAATAAATCTGTATGATATACTTATCTTATCTTATATAATACAGACGTTACTTGGCGAGTATTCTTAGGTTACGTTAATTAACCTTAAAGCAAAATTTACAGAATCGGGTATAACAGATCCAATAGTTATTCTTAATAATGCTAGAATTGTCCATTATTCGGGTTAGGCTTCTATAATTTCAGATTTAAGCTTCACCCTCGAGTTATACCCCTCTATCGATCTTTCCTCAATCCAATGGAAACATGCTATTCTAAATTATAAAATAAAAACAACAAATAAATCGATCTTATAGAGTGATAAAAGAGTGAAGGTGGGAAAATTAATAAAACAAAAAACCTTATATATGTCTTTTCGTCAGAATGAGAAGAAATTTTACAATCATGGCAAATTTGTATTTGTGAAATAAAAAAAAAATATTTTATTCTTTTTATGGGAACTTCCCCCATGCCGAGTTGACCAGAGTGGGGCTACAAAACAGCATGATTCAAAAGCTAAACCTATGATAACCCAGCCACAATGATTGGCCGTCTGTCTGGCCTGCGGATACGTCTGTTAGGCATAAATCCTAAAGCAATATTTCTGAACTGTGATAATCACTCTTTCAACCTGGCAGCCTTTCATTCTGCTGAGATAGATCCAAACAATTGTCACCTTTTATGAATCTGTACATGAATTGTTCAATTTTTTTTCCAAATTAACCCCAGAGATCCTTTCTTTTATTATCAGTTATAATCGCATCCTTTCTTTTAAAGTTCTTAAAGCTGATATCTACTAGGAACTTTAACGATTCGACCACTTCTGGTTTTCTTGACTGGCACAACAAGTTCTCTAGACGTTGGTCTATAACTGTCTGTTTCGTTTATTCTAACAGTTTACTGTTCGTTGTCTTCATCGGTATCATAGTACCCAGAGATATCGTTATCGAAACTTTTCTATGGCAACTGCTTTCTGCCATGTTTGTCCTAGACGAACTCTCACTTTCTCTCCGACAAAGTAATCTTGCTTTTGCATCGTATTTCACTTTGCTTTTCATCTGTCGTTCGCTGAGTAATGTCTCTGCATTTTTAGTTATCGATGATTTCAATAGTTCCGCTGGAATGATGTCCCTGAGTCTTCTGCTCATCAGCAGTTGTGATGCTTATCGGAGTATTTCTATACTCGAGCGTAGCAAAATATGGATATTTCTTACTTTCCGAGGTTCTCAATCCTTTAGCCTTCGCACAAAAACATAAATAATAAATACATTGAAACCCATTTATGCTTTCTGCAAGATGATTAGAAACGGACGAAACTGATCACCCAATCCAACGAAAAAGCAAAAGAAGGTAATGAATACTATGGATTTCTTGTAATCAAAACAACCAGGAAAAAGAAAAGACTTGATGGGAAGTTGAGTTCTAATGTAGGACTGTTAATAGAACTGCAATTCAAACGTGTTGCGACAGAAGTGCTGGCGAGATCTCATATTGGGAAAAAGGAAAGATTACAAAGACTGGAAAGAAAATGGATACATTTGGGTTTCTTCTTAAACAAAGACACCTGTTGAATGATGACACGCTTATGACAAACCGTCTAATTTTTTTCTGTTTGTATGATGAAATAAATGGCAAATCGCTTGTTCAATGATCACATTGATGTAGGAACACTTTTCATCAACTATCAAACCATTAAAAAATCACTAATTGACATGTTGCGGAAGCAGGCTTCATATGGTAATTACGTGTGCTCAAACTTTGCAACTTCCTCCGAATACCACTAACCCAGGCCACTTCCATTGCGTCATTCTCAAAGCTCAAGTTCATCAAAAACTATCCCAGTAGCAAAATGACGCAAGAAAGGCTTATCACGGCTTTAATGTCAGTGAAGTCCCAAATACTACATAGTATCGATGTAGATGTTATAGATGTCTTTGCTGCACAGAATGCACGACGTGAAGCGATATGAATTGAAATTTCTCACGTGTGCATTGTTTAGCTAATAAACAACGGTATTTATTCATTAAAAGAGTCTTAATGATTTTTTGTTTGATAAGTTTACTGATATACTGGACCAATTTGATCTTGGGCTTAAATATTTTTGCGTACATTATGTCATGTCATATGTCGAATGTTAAAATGCAAGAGGCTTTCAAAGAGATCAATCCCCCCGGGTCCCCGAATCCCTAGCTACGCACCTGAATGCCGAGCAAGTCCTCCAATACTGCTCTCTTTATCAAGAAGCCCGTATAAGACACTGGCCCATAAACACCTTAATAGAAAGAAAACAAACTATATGAAGAGCTCCCTGATTTGGAAACCACTGCGCAGTTCATCTCATGTATTGGTCTTGTCATCTGAAGAGATCCAACATAACAATGAGAACAAAAAAAAAGAAGAACTACATCCAAAAAATATATATTCCAACTAGTCGACCGGCGGCATAGCATACGCCGCTATTTTGCAGGGCAGGCCTTAGGCACTACAACATATGCGACCACAGTGGGTCCCGCACTTTCATTGGACCCGTGCTAATTTTTTAGGTAAATAAATTATTAAATCAAGTTACATGAAGTTAATTCCTTTTTCCAGTCTATATTTATTTATGTCTATGCTATTTTGTGAATGAAAATAGTGCGATTTGGATACACAATTTTCATTCACACCTTACTGCGCCATGGGATCTTCCCATTTACTTGTTATAAGTGAATTCATGAATAAAAAATACTACAACATATGCGACCACAGTGGGTCCCAAACTTTCTTTGGACCCGTGCTAATTTTTAGGTGTATAAATTATTAAATTGAACCATTTTATAAAACATAACAGATTTCCCGCGGCCTCTTGATTTACCAGGAGCCCTCTGGAAATCTCCTGAAATTTTATTAAACGTTATGCCACCGGTCGAAAAAGTCCTGGAAATTTCCGGATATTATTAAAATCTTTTTTAAAGTAAAAAAAAAATGCTATTCTATTTCGTGAATGAAAATGGTGCGGATTTGGATATATTATTTCCCATTCACACCATGCTGCGCCATGGGATCTTCCCATTTGCTTGTTATAAGTAAAGCGAATGCGTGAATTCATGAATGAAAAATACTATGAATGAAGCTAAAAAAAAAAAGACTAATTGACCTTAATTTACACGATATTAAGAATATAGCTGCACATGTAACAATGCTTTAGAAAAACAAATTTGTATGTTAATTTGATTAAATGGACTATAATTAGTATGTTCATGTGCTAAAGCATAAAACTATATTTGCGAAGAGAAGTTCTATAATCTTCTTAGAGTTGAATTCGAGTTTTAGATCTAGATCTAGGAATAGAGAGATGAGTTATTTTTCGTATTCATGTCTAATGAACGAATGTGCGTAATTAAAGTAATTTCTAAAGTGAAACCTGAGAGTATACTCTATCTGTGTATTGTTGTTCTAGTTTCAATAGTCTAACGACACAATAATCTGGAAATACTTTTAATATTATGACAATAATCTGAGAAGAAGATAATTATATAAACACCACTTTCATTCACAAAATAGTGCGGATTGGGATGCACCAATTTCCATTCACACCGCGTGCTGCGCCATGGGATCTTCCATATTTACTTGTTGTTGCTTGCATGTTTGACCATGGAACTATACTAAAGGAACAACGACTTCGAGTTTTTTTACAAAGCCGTATAGAAAACAGGTTCTTTGCGCATGTTTCGCGCATCCTGCAATGCCTGAAAAATAAAATGATTGAAGTAAAGAAGGATCTTACGCCTCGAACGCGCGCCATTTACCCGTGTTGCTTAGAAAATGTTTTTTGGCTTTTTATAAACAGATCGATAAAAACTTTATCCATTTTCAAACAATCTGTTATAGTAAATATAATTTATTAGAGTAAGACATTATCACAAACGTATTTTATTTTTGATCACCTCTAGCGTCAAATTCACTCTAAGTCGATGCTTCTGTTTTGAAGTTGCCGTTCGTTTAGTAATTTTCATGTTAGGTATTTTCTACTAGATCTGGGTAATTTTTTTATGCGCTACTGATGCATGTGGGCCTACTTATATAGCCTACATTTTAAAAAAATCCATAAGAATGTAATTCCTATCTCTCATATTTTGATAAAAACAGTCAACAGTAATACAAAAAACGTAGGCCTACATATAGGCCTAATGCAAGCAAAGTTAATAAACGTGCGATCGATAGAAAGGACCACTTTTATTAAAAAGTATACATTTTTTGAACTATAATCTATATACCTATAGTATTAAGAGATTTTGTTTTTTAAAATCTACATTATGAAGAAAAAAAAAGTAAGCATATTAGGTCTATTGATAGTAGACATATTCGGAGACAGTATATTTAGAGACTTAGACCTAGATCTATATATCTAATGATGCTATTATATTTTTAGCAATGTTTATAAAAGTCGAGCTCAACAATCTATATCATTACGATATTAGAAACGGACATTTTAATTATAGAAAATAGTTAAAAATAATCAAATGAAATCAACCTAATTAAATTAATGTACAGATAGCCTATCAAATCTAGTATGCTTGTTTGCAGAAGATATTTATGAGCCTTGAATACATCTAATATAGGATGCTAAAAACCATGTCAATAAAATAATATTTATCTGGGTATATTTAAAACTAGAAATATAGATATAGGCATTTTCCATAACGGAAATAGATCTACAGTGTTTACAAACGAAGTAAAATGCTGTAATCTAAAGTAATACTAGATCTAGCGCTATATCTAGAAAATAGAATCTATTTCTAGTGAAAACATAGTGCTTGTCTATACGTTTTTGTGATCTAAATCTATTATCGGTTTCATTATTACTACGTTTATATATTACGACAGTGTAGAAAAGGCATCTAGATTGATTGTAAACACCGTAGATCAATATTCGATAACGAAAATGCCTAAATCTATATTCTAGTTTTAAATATACCCAGATTGCCAGATTTTTTTGCAGTAGTATTTACAACTAGCGGTTTTACCCGGCTTTTTTTTTCGGGTTTTGAATTATGAATTTGTTTTCTTATAAAATTGGCAAGTTTCTTCAAGATTTTTACAGAATCTTTTCTTTTTTTGTTATACATATTTTAATTTATCGTACTAGATCTAGAAAATACTTGGGCAAAGGGTGTGTGTGCTTATGTACTTTTAAATATAGCCTAATTAATTAACATAATAGATTATACACGTAGATCTACTAATCTACTTGAAATATACCTTAATAGTTGCAATAACATACTTTTTAAAAAGTGGGCCTATAATAGTAATTTAATTTTTTTTTCTTAACACAATCTTAAATAAAGACTTACTACTACAGTGATCTGTAGTTCTAAAAAAAATTGAAACGCCCGTTTGAAACGTAAATTTGGTTAAATAAACAAATGGATAGACTATATTTTGTACGTTCACTTCTAAAATAAAAAGTTATCTTTTTGAAGATTAGAGTGAGCATATATAGCCTTGGTCAATCAAAAAAATGCGAACGATGTGATAATTACTAATTTAGAGAAAGGTGTCATAATTTTTGTATTATCTAAAGTAGTTTATTAATGGCCAACATATTCAATAATACGTCTTTTATTTTTTTTTTGGGGGGGGCCTTTCATGCTTATTTGATAAGTATCTCTGTGCTGCTCAAGTTAGCTGCGGGCGGGATTATGAATGGAGCTACCGATGTCAAGCGGACCATTTGGGCTACATGTAATATTGTGTCTACAGAGTTTGGCAATTTTTTGATAGTATTTTTAGGATCTTCACTTTATGGTAGGGCTACTTAAAATATTTTAGGTTTACCGCTAGTATCTAAGGAGTGTTTATTCTAAGTTTCATCCAGATTGGTTAACTGGTTTTAATTTCTATTAAAGACATAGATACATAGTTACATACATACTGCTTACATTCAATTATATATATATATATCGATCGAATATGGCACGGAGCAATCTGGTAGACAATGGAAAAATATAACATTAATGCAAACATAACCAAAGTTATCCAGAACCTATACAAGGATACCTCCTTTCAACAACACTCTTTAATATCTTACTTGAAAGAATAATGGGACAAACCTTGCTCTAGATCTTATGCCATTGTAATTTTCAGTCACGTTTAAAGGGTTTATGTACCTTTTTAAAATTAGAAAAAATAAACTTACACATACTCATATACTAAACTTATAAGCCTACATGGATCTAACGTTGTCATTATAGATCTAGAATCTAGATTTGCATTACACATTTAAGAAATAGATCTAGAATTTCAATCCAGACGTACAATAATTTAAAATATATTTTAGATGTAAAATCTAAGCTTTAGCCTCTTATATAAGAGACAATTTACGACTATATATCTACTCTATATTATTTTGTAAATAGCCTATAATCTAAATCTAGATAATAATCTAATACCTAGATTAAGGCTAAATATACTAGTTACTAGATCTCGTATAGATTTAGATGTAAATCTGATCTACAGTGTAGATTTAAATATATAGATAGATCTGGATCAAGATTTAAGTAAAGGCTACAACTTGAATCTACATCTAGACCTAAAAGATCAAATAGGCAGTAAATCTGGATCTATATTCTAATTTAAAAATAATGACGATTTTTTTTTTGTCGGAATTGGGACTTTGCGGAACACAATAAAAGAGGCAATGAGGAATGCTGTAACATGTGTGTGTTTTTTTTTTATGTTTAAGCGGGATGGTTCCGCTTAATGTGGAACGGTATGCTCATCTGCAAGTAGCATATAAAACTGCACCATATCTAGTAGAAAAAACCCAACATTGGAATCCCTGAGAACATATTATTTTGAGTAGGATGATACAAAATAAATTAGTTTTGTGATGATCGCTTACTTTAAAAAAATATATCTATTATAACAGATTGTCGGAAAATGGATACAGTTTTTTATAATCTGTTTATAAAGAACTAAATAACATTTTCTAATCAACACGGGTAAATCGCGCGCGTTCGATGGCCTAAAATCCTTCTTTGTCTCTGTAATTTTTTTTAAACACAGTACAGGATGCGCAGACAGGATGCGCAAAGACCTGTTTCGAAGTCGTTGTTCCTTTAGTATAGTTCCATGGTTTGACCTTTTACTTTTTACTTTGAGGATTATATATATTCCGGGACTGCACAGCCACGGGAAACACTGTATTCCTCACTAATCTTCGGATACGAAGACAAGCCTATTATTATATATATTCCAATTATATGCAATATATCACTCTCCCATTGTTACGATGCATTGTTACATGCTACATTTAAACTGTCATCTAATATTTTAGCACAAGCAAACAAAAACTATTGACATACCATTAAATAATTTCATTTGTTTAACGAAATCATTTTAAAGTGAAGGAATATACAAAATAATAACGTTTGGTAGTTTGGTGGACGAAAGAAAGTAATGAATCCACGACTCCATAAGAGAGGGCGTCTGGGGGAGTGCTGTGAGCTACCCTAGGGTGGAGTTCGGGGTGAAGCCCAACTGGCAAGCACTGTTTGCGGTAGTCAAAGCAAACAAAATGCCGATTCTTAGGTATCTACAATGCATTATCCTGCTACTAAAAAGTTATATATTTTTTTTAAATTAATCTGCTACACAAACTTACTTAGATTCTCCCGCGCCGTTCGACCCATTGGACGGCAAGCTGTTACTGTAACGACTGGTACCTCTTCTAACCTGTTTTGTGGAATTTCATAAAAGCGTGGCACTAATTTGTACTAGTTTGCGCTTTCCTCGTAATAGCCTCCATGTCATCGCAACTCATGCGTAATTCATTTTGTTGGGGCAGGTCACGCTTACCTTATGCGACCTTTCTTGACACTGTTACAATCTTACTAAGGGGTTGAATCCCAGTTTGGCAATACCGATCTCTATAACTGACTCCTAAAATCCGTCTTAGCTATCTTTGTTGAGCCACATTTAGTCATTTTCAATTTTGGCACTGTACTTTATTAATGGAGCCCAGTCACTGGTAGAGATGTGTAATCTCTCTTGGCCATGTTCTTGGAGTAAGTTGACTGTAGTTTGCTTTAGATTTCTAATGAAAATGTGAAGTTTTATTGTCAAAATCAACTGTTGTTTTTTTTTTAAAACTAAATACAAATTAAAAACTCCCTTAGCTACGCTCATAGAAATAGATCACTAGTTTGCTTTAGAATAATAGCATCAGGTGGCCGAGCCTTGCTCGGTTAAATAATTTCTTAAATAAAGTTATATACCCGAAGTCACTTTGGGAATATGTTTAAAATATAGAAAATGAAAGATCGTACAAAAAGGGTATATACTACTGCTTCTGGTGCTACAGCCCATGGAAGGATATGGCCTGCTTTTACACATCCCTCCATTCAGATATCTCCTGGGCCTTTCTTCACCACGCCCTAACGGTAACCCCAAGTCTTTTTTACTGAGGTTTATAGTTAAATCAAAAGTGGCTGCAGCGTAGCAAACTCGTTGACCACTAGCTAGATATCTTGTTCAGTATGAGCAAGTAAGGAGTACAGCAGCTGTGTAATCACCATTTCCTTTGTTTTGGTACGGGACATTACTCACTGAAGCATGAACACATGGTCATAATTTTACCAGCAAAATAATAATTAAAATAAGGCTTGACATCAAATCCGAAGATTAATGAGAAATGCAGTATTTCCCGTGGCTACGCAGCCCCAGATGTGACCTATATATTTTGCCACATCCAGGGCAAGCATAACCATTGTCCTTCGGTGGTCGATTAAGATTTTCTTTTCGCGTCTGCGTCTGTCCTCGGCAGCAAATTTTCTGTTGGGCTCAAATATGTATTCTTGGCCTTTGTATAGAGGGAATTCTTTGAGTCCGACAGTTACGCTTGACAGAGCAGTATCCTGTATGAGAGACGAATCTCAGACAAACGCATGCCAAAGGCAGTCTTTTTTTTTTTTTGGTGAGCTAATAAAGTGGTCGTTGTAACACCGAAATGCTTAAAAGACCAGCTTATGCGCCAAATAAATCAATCTTCAATAAGATGGTGCGCAAATGTTTAATTAGGTCTAATGATTCTTAAAAACTTGTTTTTGTTTGCATTGTACTACGGTAAGCCTAGTGACGTAAGCAGCTTTTTTCCTGTTTACGTCATGGAAAACTTTCATTCATAAATTTTCCGTTTCATTCATAAATTATTCTAACCAAAATTAAATTGAGACATTTTCATATCGAAATAACGGTCGAACTCGAGTTTTCCTGATGTGGCCAATGAGTTGATAATTTTTTTCTCACTAATACGCACATAAATTAAAATTTTAAAGAAAATCGTTAGAGCTGTTTTCGAAATAAAATTTATATATATATAAATAAATAAATAAATAAATAAATATATATATACAAAAATTGCTGGCTTAAGAGTATAGGATTATCGTAAGTCCTCATACAGTCCGACTTATAGCTTTACAATATATCATTAGCTTAAACTATTGTAGGCCTACTATTTTTGGCTTGGAAAAAAGTCTTTGCAGTATAATTTCTAAAATGGTTACGTTTAAACTTTGGAATCCTATACTCTTAAGCGAGCAATTCTTGTATATATATATATATATATATATATATATATATATATATATATATCTTTTATTTCGAAAACGGCTCTAACGATTTTCTTTAAAATTTCAACGTATCTAAATGTTAGTGAGAAAAAAATGCTCAGCTCATTGGCCACATCGGGAAAACTCGAGTTCGACCGTTATATCGGTTTGAAAAATGTCTCATTATGGAAAAACTTATTTTGGTTTGAAGGTTTTATGAATGACATGAAGAATTTATGAATGAAATTTTTTCCCACGACGTCAAAGGGAAAAAAAACTTGACACCTCCTACGTCACTGGCTTACATCCGTTCACTAAAGCATTTCTTTGTAACAAGTTTTATCGCGTTTGAATGAATAGACACAACTAGATATTTGCGCACCGTAGTTGAAGGTTTAAAACAGTGAACATCAATCAAGCACGTGGTTATCTGAAGACGCTCAAGTGCTTCCAAGTGTTTCTACAAATTAATCGCTTGATCCCTTTATTATAAGGCACGTTAAAATAAGAATTTGATTAATTGTATATTTTTAATTAGCTATAATGTAGGCCGAAAAGAAAGATATGGACGCCGAATCTGGAATCTGGATGTCTGCCTGGTCGAGCGGTTTGCACGCTGGACTGTCGTTTGGATTTATCGATGGTCCCGGGTTCAAACCCTGCCCGCTCCCATCCCCCGTCGTCCTGCGGGAGGTTTGGACTAGGAAGTAACTATCTTCAATTCTGAAGGAACATCCGAAACATGTAAAACAACAAACAAACAATCTACGTCTAGATCTAGGTCTTGATTCTAGACTTACAACTAGATTCTCAGTTCTCCGTCGAAAAAACCGCCATGTTGCTCGCCGTTATTCTTCCCTAATAGCAGGAGGTTTGCGGCGTTGAAGAGATCTAATAATAATCTAATACGTTTTCTGTTGTAATTTCTAGAAGAAAAGATGTTCACAACTTTTCAGGAAAACAAATAGATCTAGACGTCTACGTCTGAGCTATAGGATTTCAGCCAGATTTCAATCGCTTTTTTTCCTAGACTAGATCTAGATGTAACAGCATTGCCAATTCCACTCTAAATTTATAGAAGACAAATATTTTATAATTTTGTTCGATCTAAATCTTTGTTTTTTTTTAGAAGGTCTTTTATATAGATTCATTTAGACAAACATTATTTATATAAACATAATAATTTTATTATTATTATTATTATTGACGTGAAGTTAATATTTTATTGACATAACGTTATTATTCGTAAATGCAATCATTAGTAATATCGTCAAGCTAGAAAATTCTGAGGAGCGTTTAAGGAAACTTGAGGATCTGCGACTTCGAGCTTCACATAGACTCGAAAAGGAAACCAACACACAATATTCTAAGCGGTCAACGAGTTTGCGTACGCTGCAGCCACTTTTGATTTAACTATAAACCT
>JADKLZ010013068.1:13939-34060 GCA_021533235.1 Biomphalaria straminea | reverse complement strand
ACGAACTCCAAGAAAACTATGTAGTAAAATCCTCGCCTTTAACACCCAGTAAATAAATATCTATCATTGGCTTCGTAACATAGAAGCTACTGGGTTTGAGTAGTCATGTGAAACACTGCCCTCATCATTAATCTTCGGTAATGAAGACATTAATTCATTCATTACTGTTTCGAGCTGATGAGACTTTTACTTATACAATAACGGACTCACATATGGTAGATTATAATGGCTTCAATCTGGAGGTACAATTAATAATGTGTCAACAATAACTTTGCTTACACTACTTCATTCTCGGATTCCATCTTCTCTACCCTTTCAACACGCATTTGCACCATTCCACATTCACATAATGCTGCGCACGTAACAACCCCCCCCCCCCTTGTTTGACAAGTTCGATGTATATCGAACGTCCAACACCCATTTTTCTATCATAACAGTTAACAATTTGAAAATCTTACTTCTCAATAACATGCAAGTCTACTAAGCAGTGGCGGCCTTAGGGGGTGGCAAGTGGGGCAACCTCCCCAGGCCCCGCGCCTGAAGGGGGCCCCGCGATCGGAGATTTTTTGTCACCAACGTCGAAAAACAAATGAAATACCTTCCGATTCTAAGCGGCTGTCATCATTTATCAGCTCACAATAAAAACATGTAGGTGGAAGTAACTGATCTAAATTGTATATTTCGTATGTAAACATCTACGTCCAAACGGATTTTATTAGAAAAATGCATAGTGATACGGTTGGAAGAACCTTTTGAATTATTAAAATTATATATTAAAGGGTCATTTATTACATTTGTAGTAACATAAATGCAACTTTTGACAAATTGATTTAAAAAAAAAATGAACATTAATACACAAATTTACAGTGTTTTCTTGGCTTTCGCTGGTGATACGTTTTAAAGCCGCATGCGAAGATCAGATTTCCGCTGTATTTAATTTCATATATATTAGGCCTACACTTATACTATTTTCGGATATAAACAGTATCACATGACATCCTCAAACAATGAAAACCTGTAGATAACCCTTTTCTCATTTCATTAATTACTTTCACATGCTTTTAAAATTTCATTTAATGTTCAGAAATTTTTTAAAGTATCATAAAGCACTGTTATGTCGCAATACAGTATAAAGAGAATTATTAGGTATACATTATACATACTGTTACTTTAGTCTGTATTGGAATAAAAGGGGGTAAGGGTATATGGGAAGAATTCCTTATTTGGTATTGTAACCTAGCCTGTATTGAACCAGTTGATATGCTTGTACTGTAACCTAGCCTGTATTGAACCAGTTGATATGCTTGTAAAGCTATTTTGGCTAATCAGCTTCCAGGAAGTTTGGCGATGATGTATTGAGTTGTTTTTTTTTAGCAGCCCCTGAAAGAGGAAAAAAAGGTAATTTCCGACGGTCCGTCAGTCCCGTTTATATCTCGTAAACTGGAAAAGATTGTGAAAATTTGACGTCTTAATATTTTAGACCAGGGGTGGGCAACCTACGGCCCGCGGGCCACATGCGGCCCGCCGAAGTGTTTTATGCGGCCCGCGAAAGCCTAAATAAATCATTATAAATATCTATAGAAACTATTGAAACTTTTGCTTCTTATCACTTGTAATGAAGAGGCTAAATAAACATTGTCTGTAAATGTCTTTCCAAAGGGTTTTATTTAAGAAAAAACGAATATTATATTTAATAGGAATACTATATAAATTCAGTAAACGACATAAGCCCTGTCCAATATTTATTCAATGCTTTGGAGAACTGTGTTGAAAGAGTTGGGTGGGCTTGTACAAGGGTAACAACTGATGGAGCTTTGACTGAGAGAAACAATCTTTTTTAATAAAATAAAGAAAATATCCCAACCATAAACTAGTAACTGAAAAGTTTATACAAGGCTACATTTAATTCAATATTTTTCAACAGCAAATCATAGTTACAATGCTAAAGAGCCGTCCCTAGGCGTAGTCAAATTATTCAGCTGCTTATGTCCATAGTTGTTAAAGGGCTATAGTGAAGCTTGTACTCAATATTATTGTTCGAAGTACACTAGGTCTTTAATAAATTGCAAAATTTTAGTTTTTTTCCTTTATTTGGTATATTCTTATTTTATTCGGGGCCACCAAATTCACCTCGTCTATGGCATCCAATTAGCCAAGGCCGGTCCCGACTGGCAGTTCCGAAAAGTGTGTGAAGATTTGGAAATAAAACATTCTGATGTATGGTAACACAGTTGTATTCACTGGCCAATCATTAGATCAATATGGAATCTAAAGGAAGAAATTGTTAGGTTCCTTGATGGACATTGACTGTGACCCTTACCTAAAATTTGTAATGAAGAGTTGAAGACAGACTTCATGTTTATCATCGGAAGCATTGAAATCTTTTCAAATATATATATATATATATATGTATATATATATGCGGCCCTCCTATTCCCCAAATTTCATTAATGCGGCCCTCGGTTGAAAAAGGTTGCCCACCCCTGTTTTAGACCATTCAAAGTTCTGATGCAATTGCTACTTTTTCTTTTCTAAAAGCGAAAAATCGATTTCTTAAAATCACTTATTCAAGCAGTTTTTTTTTTCAGAAAAATGCACCACTTCTACGATGATTCACTATTAATAGTAAAAAACACGGCAGGCTCTTTAGTAGGCGGATATAAGAGCTTACCATATTGTAAACACATTTATGCAAATGATTTTACATTTTTTGTCAAAATAATTCGTTTTTTTTTTACATTTGTATTTCTAAGTTAAGTATTTTCTGTAATAATAATAACTACTATATTTACACACAAAAAAATATAATTTTTTAGAGAAAAAATCTGATTACAATGCATATAAGTTGAACATAATTTAAAACAACAATTAATAAAGAGTTTTCTTAAATTTTTCTTTATCTCTATTACAATTATCAGAAACAAAGTAGGATAGCCATACAAAACTAAAGGAATAATCTTTTTTTTCTTTAAATCTTATTTTTACGGATTTTTTTTTCTTGAGGATTTGAATAAGAGATTGACCCTTTACAAAACAATTAAACCAATTAGATAATCATTATAATAGATCAGTTAGGCCAGGTTCACATCTAGCTTCACATTCACATCTAACTTCACATTCACTTTCACCTATCCTTTGGTCTGCTGGACCACTCTGGAACCAGAAAAGATATGCCAACCTTCTTTCTCCATTCTTCTCTGTCATTTGTCTTTAATATATTGATACCTGACTTTTTACCTGCCTGGGTGAACCACTTCGAGGACCGATTTTAAATTTGTGTTTCAAACTGTCTTTGTAAGCTTGTTTTCCAATAGACTGCTTTGCATTGGAATCGTGCGGCCGTGGGAAAAGCCGTGTCATCGTGTTAAAAAGAAAACAAAACGCGGGAGTATTTTGTTCAACTAATGTCTTAGAGAACTCGTGGTATAACCATTCTGCAAAAGCCTGGACTGCGAAAGTGTAGGGACCACTGTAGCTCGTATAGCACACCTATCTTCTTATCTTATACAATACAAAACAATTCAGTCCAATTGGCTTCAATTTGCAGAGTGAGAAAGGAGACATTATATTAGTAGTGGGCCAGTGATTTCCTTTTTATTGGCTTCTGTTAATGAAGAACAATTACAATACAGTATATAAAGTAATGTATCAACATAAAGTTCTATATTTTGTAGCAAAAATAAGTTCCACAGATTTTAGGTGGACACACTGTATTGTTACTGTTACAAAGCTAGAGACATTGAGCCTGTTAGCGTGATGAGTAATATATTTATATAAATAGTCAACCTTTACTGTTAAGGGCCCCGCACATAAATCTCGCCCAGGGCCCCGCGCACTGCTAGGGCCGCCCCTGCTACTAAGAACCACAATAATCCTAAGAGAGTACATATAAATTATAGCAGCAACATGTACATTCTTCTCGTATGTCTATACAAAACAGCCTCATTCCAGCCGCAACCAAATAGCTAACAAACCCCATCTGTACTGCTCTATACATATCATAACTCCAACAATATGAGCCTGAATATAATTAACTCTTCACACTCATACTACCATGGCCTTAACACGATGTCTATTCACTTCTAAGTATCATCATAATGATTACAGTCTTGACAAATGAAATTTACTACAATAATTTACAATCAGACAAAATCAAAACAAAATAAAATCCATTGTACACAATCTACTTTCTACAGTAGGTCTATACAGTGGTTTCCCCACTCACATTCAACAAGGGGGTGGAGGTGCTGGAAGATTCTCTATAGGTTTCGAGGGTTCTGCCTCAACTCCATACTAATATTTGCGTTCTGAAGTTCTTTCTCCTGGCACATTTGAGAAACGCAGCTCTACACTCAGAAATACTTTCTTCAATCGATAAGGTGTTAACTGTTAGGGTATCTCTCTTATCTTATCTTATAATTACAGACGTTTTTTATTTTCAAAAAAATATATTATTTACACCCTAAGCATTTCAAGTGTCAATCTAGTCATACATGTTAATCATTGACTTAAAATCTGCAAACTCGTTGGTTTTCCTTGCTGATTCAGGCAACCCATTTATTTTCTGATGGCTCTAGAAAAAGAATGAGCATTTTTTTTTAATTTGTCGTTGCATTCGGAATAAGAAATGTCCCGCCATCTTTTTAATCTGATATTGGGAAAAAGCCTGAAAAATAATATATTTGGAAGAGAAATATCGCATCAAAAGGTAGGCATATAAATTCTATAACTAAATCTATTTGTATTGTATGTATCATATTATTGTCTAGCTTTTTATTATTACTTTTAAACTTGAATATATGGATGAGCAGTACGAGTTTGTCTGATAGCGCAGTATTTTAAAAAGAAAATCAATGAATATTTCATTTATGAAAATTAACTATATTGTAAGTTTCTGTATTAGCCTAATAAAGATTAGTTAAACTCCTTATTCCACGCTGACAGATAATTGCTTTTATTGGAATCAAGATTTGAAACCTTTGGATTGGTATTATAGGAACAATAAGGACTGATCAACGGTGCTTTAATTATGCTAATACTAAGCGTACCTCATCTACAGTGGCGTAGCATACATGGCGCGAAGGGGTTCAATGAACCCGGACCCATGACCAATAGGGGCCCACAGCTGTGGCGTAGTATCCATGGTGCGATAGAGCTCATTAAGCTTGGGCCCATGACTTAGTTGGGGCCCACTTTAGAACTTAGGTAGAACATTAGTTTTTGTTTTCATTTGAAACACGTTTAAGTCTTTTAACTCTTTTAAGAAGTTGTAAAAACATTGACTCTTAAGCAACATCCTGACCTTGGTTTTAGCCCTCCAGAGGATCTTGTATGGAGAAACACACCATCGTTTATGTCGTTGTATGCGTTATGCAGTAGATAGGAGAAGCATATGCCAAACAAAGTGGGTGCGAGCCCATATCCCCGCTTGACACCAATGCAAACATCAAAAGGTGCTGATTGGGCTCCATTAAATTTGACAGTGCATTTAGTTTCCTCATGGAAGTACTCAATGAACCTCAGTAGTTTGGGAGGACAACCTATTTTAATTAGACGTTTCAAAAGGCCACTTCTGCTGACCATATCAAAGGCTTTAGTCAAATCAACAAAAACAATGTAAAGGGGTCTGTCTCTCTCTCTCAATTTCTCCTGCAGTAGTCGTAGAGAAGATATCATGTCTATAGTGGATCTACCACTCCTGAATCCACACTGAGATCTGGGGGTAGATTCTAGAAGCTATCTCTTGCAGCCTAGATAGTGCCACTCTAGCAAAGATCTTGCCCACTATACTGAGGAGTGAGATACCCCTATAGTTGTTGCAGTCACTCCGATCCCCCTTGTTCTTGTATATTGTGACAATAGTAGCGTCACGCATGTCCTGAGGGACATGACCTGTTTCCCAACAACGGCAGAGGAGAGTTCGGGGAGCAGGAGTGATTCGTTGGCTTTAACTACTTCCACGGGGATACCGTCACTTCCTGGAGATTTTCTATTTTTCATGCAGTTAATTTCTTTTTTGAGGTCACTAAGGCTCGGAAGCTCATCTAGGCATTCCAATACTAGAAGATCTGGTAGAGAAGCCAGGGCGGCATCGTCTACTGTATTCTGTGTTGCAGAAAAGAGTCTGGGACGACTTATTGCTGACTAACAGTACTAAAGCTCTAGTCTACCGGACCTGTGTATTGAGCACCTTGCTATACGGAAGTGAAACGTGGTCAACCTACTCATGGCAGGAAAAAAAGCTGAATGTCTTCCACCTCCGATGCCTAAGGCGAATCTTTAAAATAAGGTGGCAAGATAAGATAACCAATGAGGAAGTACTACGAACAGCAGGTTGCCAGGACATCCGATCTGTTATCAGCAGCAGACGCCTTGGCTGGCTTGGCCACGTTCGTAGAATGCCAGTAGGTCGACTCCCACAGGATATTCTGTATGGCGATCTAATAGAAGACAGAAGAGCCGCTGGTCGCCCACTCTTACGTTATACAGATGTATGCAAACGGGACATGAAGCGTTTTAATATCGACACCAGCAACTGGGAATTGCCCTGGCACTGGATAGATCCACATGGAGAGAGAGCATAAAGGAGGGGTCTTTGATTGCAAGAAGGGTGATAGTGCAACGGCGCCTGGTGACTACATATGCCCAACCTGCGATCACTGCTGTGTATCAAGGATCGGCCTCTTCAGTCACACAAGAGCTTGCAAGGGGAATAGATCGTCTCTCGAGACATAAAATGCCACAGGAGGAGGAGGAGAGCCTTAAGACACTATTACTTATATGCAGTTCTAACTGAATCAACGTTAGGACATAATTACGTATTAAAAAAAAAAGATACGATCTTTACATTGGAATTTTTTTACATTTAGATCACTCATTTTTGTCACACACTAAAATTTTCTTATTAGTTGGAGAGGGGGCCCACCAAGATGTTCTGGAACCTGGACCAACGGGTACCTTGCTACGCCACTGCTACTAGTGTTTATATATATATATACTTGGGTAGCAGGCAGTGGTTACGCCCTATAGATCTAACGTCTCTGACCGTCGCCTAAATTAAAATATAACGTAACACTAATAGTCCAATATTTAAACTACAGGCTTCCATATTACTTCCATATTACTTAATGGATAATACTTATTAATAGCGTTTTATCCCCGTGCTTTTAAGAATGTGCGCTTATAATACGGTCTCTATTTCAGTCACAAGAAGCACTGACACTTAATTTCCAACATCAATTCGGTCCAACACCAAGCCGTGTTTATGCCATGTCCCATTTTGGCTCGAGCCTTTCTATCTTTATGGTCACGTAAGTTATGTTTTATTTATTCTCCAATTTTTGTGATATCACCAAGACTGCTATCACATTTGATAACTTGTTATGATCCAATCAAGAGTTATACCAAACATGCCATTCCGGACAGCTTTTCAGACGCTCTCGAAAGAACTGGATATGGCTTTAAACCGTTAAAAGGTTTATTTACAGGGAAAATGGTCGTCGAATCTTTTGCTCAAAGCCTCTATATTCTGCTCTCCCTTAATCCCGCACTGCTGCGATAGCTAACAATCAAAGTAAAAGGTCCTGCCTGCTAACCTTTGTTTGAATAGTTCAGACGTGAACATTACCTATATAATTTTATAGTTTTAGACTTTAAACAAAAGACAGCTAGCCTATATTATGTGTTTCTTTTCACGCTCATACCGAAGATAGACTTACAAAGATAGACTTGAATAATTAATAGCACTGCCTAGAATTAATCTTGTTTTAAGAAGCACACATGACTGAAATTGGATTACACGCCAAAGGTTATACGACAAAGTAGCACTGACAAAATGGTGTCTTTAAAAAAGCGTCGACAAAAAAAAAAAGCAACGTATCTCATATCAAATATGCCTTGATCTAAAAATCATATTTATCGGGAGGCATCATAGTTTTGAATTCTGAGCTTTCCCTTGACCCTCGGGCAAGAGAAACTCGTTAGCTTTAGGTATCTACCAACCTTTTGTCCAACACGTTAATTAAGCTCCTATACGTTATTACCGACAGCACCTCGGAGGTAAGGTTGGAGATAAGGGGCGCGATACAGTGCGTATATTGATCATGAGGCCTAAAGGTGAAAATCTCCAAAAGCACTACTCAGATTTGACAGTATCTTTTTTCAGAAGAGAAAAGAAATAAAATAGATTCTAGAACCAACATTTTAGACACATGCAGATCTAGGTCTTGTAAAAGACTGACTACAAGGTGACGACACTTTGTCATCAGTGTATCTACAACAAAGAAATGACCTTGTAGCTTAGAGATTTGATCACTCCATATGTCCCTCAAAGAGCCCTGTGTTCAATAGACTCAACGCTTCTAGTGGTGCCACGTTTCTCTCTCAAAAGCTACGGTCTTCTGGCCTTTTCAGTGCAAGGATCTAACGTTTGGATCTCAGACAGACAATATGCCACACTACTTTCAAGAAGAACATTAAGACCTACCTGTTTAAAACATTTTTAGATTAGTTTGTCATTTTAGCTCTCTTGTTTGTAATGTTATTACAGCGCATTGAGCCTACATTTTGTTGTTGAGCGTCTCGCTAAATCCACGGAAGTCCTTGGCTCGATCACCATAGTGACCAAACTAAACAATTTTTGTCAAGGACTAATGAAACAATTCAAACGATAGATGTTAAATGTTTTCTTGGAGGTTCAGCGAGAGTCAATTTAAATTATTCCAACAGTGGATTCCAGCGGTGGTTGATTTTGAAACCAATACCATGCCAATGCTGACTCATTCTCGTCGTATGACCTCAAAACCATCCATTCGATGTTTTTTTTTTTTTTCATTTTCTATCTGTGGTTGATTTTGAAACCAATAAGATGCCAATGGCTAATCATTGTCATCGTATGACCTCAAAACCATCAATTCGATTGTTTTTTGTTTGAATAATTATAGCAATTATAATCTCCGACTTCGGGCACAAATTTGTATTTAAAAATTGATATAGAATAGAACTAGGAATTTACAACCAACATTTACAATAATTAAAAAGAGAAGTAAGTTGTTGTTTATTAATAAATCAAGTTAGCCTACGATTCATACGACAGTAGGGATAATTTGTAGAAAAAAAGTAATAATAATATTATAAAGTGTTCTCTTTCTTTACATTGAAATGTCTTTACATTTAGATGTCTCATTTTTTGTCACACACAGTTTTTAATAAAATCCATATATACAAGAATTTACATAACAATTAGATAAATTGGATAGTCAGTATAAGACATCTGTTAGGCCAGGTTAACATCTAACTTCACATTCACTTTAACCTATCGTTTGGTCTGCTGGACCGCTGGGGCACCGCACAAGATCTGTCAACCCATTTTTTTTTTATTTTTCTCTGTCATTGTCTTTGAAAGAATTGCATTCTAATGCCCTTTTGAAAATATTGAAACCTGACTTTTACCTGCTTTGGTGGACTACTTCTCGGCCGATTTTGAGTTTGTGTTTCCACACAAACAATCTTTGTAAATTGATTTTTAATGTTATCGGGAGGAGGGAGTTGATTGTCCTTAGTTCTTGCGCCCGTCAACTCTTATTATTTGAACAACAAACTTGGTAATACTTTACGTTTTTCTTAGATTCAAATAGAATAATTTAACTTTCTTTTTAAACAGGAAAACATTGACAAAGACGGTGGTGAGGAAAACTTGCCAAGGTACACATATTAAGATCTGGAAAGTTGTATTTCGATAAATAGTATTCTACGTTCTTCTTTGAATGACAACATTTTCAAATGTCGGCATCATGAACATATGTAATTCAAGTATATTTATGAACAATTTAAAAATTCTACTATTAAAAATGCATTAAAAAAAAACGCAAAAAAAATCTTTCGTATGATGTTTGAAAATTAATTAAAACTAAAATTAAAACCCTTAAAAACTTATCTGCGACACAAATAGTTAGTGATGAAATATTATTTCAAATAGTGTAGTTTTGAAGTATATTTCGATATATGTTACACCATCGGTGGAAATAGGCTACAATAGCTTCAAAAGTGATATTAAATAAAGAAAATCCAGATCTATCCACTATTCACCTTGTGACTTGTGTGATACACATGCAAAATAAAAATTTTCGAACACAATTTCATTCCTATTTTAATCTTATTTTTTAAAATTGTAAAGTGCAAACCCATGCCGAAAATAAACTCATTTTTCAACAGTTAGTGAAACAAATAATGAGCAAAAAGTGAAACTTTAAAAAAGCAAGCATACTAGGCCCTTATACTCAATAACTTAAAAAAAGGGTCTATTTATAGGACTTGAAACAAAGTGCTGATAATGAGATACATTTTTTTTGGGTAGTCACTGCAGCGTATTTGACATTATTTTTTGTATAAGAGTTGTATAATTAAAGATCTGTTATAGACAGCATGAACATTAACAAATTACATTTTATTCCACTTTGCCTTCTAATGGTTCTTTATTAATATTTTTTTTTTACAGAGGAGAGGGGTTCTGGTGGATTTTTTAGCGCTATTTTCATGGTTTTAGTTTTCTCTATACGCTATTCGCCGATCACTTGTGTAGACCAGTTGAATAACACTTACTTTATTGTGATACATTCATGGGTTGTCTTCGACAATGAATAACTATGCAAAGTTTGAGCTGGATTAGTTCTCTCCAGCTAGAATCATTCATAACTGTTTTCATACAAATCAAATACAAAACACTTTTAAAAGTTTAATTTGTTGATTAACTTATATTACATAACTTATTTTATTCAATCATTGATATTGCCACAACAAAAATGAAACAGTGAACTTGTAAATCAGGAGTTCAAAGGTATATGTTCTGTTATGATTGTATCATAGATGTCTGGGGGTTCTTCTGTAAAAGGAAAATAAATGTTTTAGTCAAAAGTATCTACTAGGTAAAGAATGCATAATTTGTTTGTCGTTTCCTTATGTCGCAGAGTGTTATTAATAGATAAATAGAATATTTAAATTATATATTTAATTTTTTAGTTTGTGACTCTACGCATGAATTATAAAAAGCATTTTAAGATTAAAAGGATGATTGGTACAAGATTTCAGTATTTTTAAAATTATTACGAATGATTTATAAAAGCAAAATTTCAAGTGAAAATAAAATATTTTTCCTAAAATAAAATATTATTAAATTATTACGCATTAAATTATATATATAAGAAAAACTTAGTGTAATAATTTTTATTATTATGTTATTATAGCTTTTATATAGCCATACTTTCATGCTTATAGCATGTCCAGAGCGCCTTGGTCTAATCATATTTTTGGACCAGTGGGGGGAGGGGGTATCTAGGAGTTGGTTTTCCATGCTGCCTTTGGGCGCTCTGTATCGAACCTCGAGCCCCCTTCTAAGTAGCCAAGCCAAGCCAAGTTCAAGCAGCACTTAGCCTCTCGACCACGCTTCCCACGATAATTAAGAATCATTAATATTTTTTAAAATTCATTTTAAAATATGTATGTAAGAAACACATGATTATCTTCCACTAGTTGTGATCTAGTAGCAGGCACAAGGAAGGAGATGTTGATGGTGTCCACTTCTTAGATTTATCTATGTTTGCTAGCGCAACATAAAGCTATATAGAATCGACACCAACAGAGGCAAACATAATGAAGGGGCTCTAGATTGCAGAAGTGGCAAAAAGATTGAAAGCTCTAACAATGTCTAATAATTATGACTGTATAACTTGTGACCGCAAACGTTAATCAAGGATTGGCATCTTTAGTCTTAGGTGAATTTTCCAAGGCAAGGTAATAACTCGTAAGATGATTAAAGAAACACAGTGTGATTTATAAAAGCAAACTGTCTCTCTATATATATAGAGAGAGAGCGAGAGAGAGTGTGTGTGAGAGAGAGAGAGAGAGAGAGAGAGAAAGGTGCGGCTTAAACGAATATCAAGAATCATTAGAGTTGGATGGACTTACGATGTCCTAAAAAAAAAAGCACAAAGTAAAAGGATTCCAGACTTTTACCGAGATTTGAACTCAAAAGCACTCGTTTTGAAAGCCAATAGCTTAACCACTCAGTCATCACTCCACCTTATACAATTGTTAAGTAAAGAAAATAAACTGATTGTATCCCTTGTTTTAATCAGATGTTCATTAAAATATATGTGGTACTATATAAAAAGATATACTTACTTTTACCGCTAGAGACTTTCACGAAACAAACAACACACACCAGAGTGAAACAAACAAAAATAGCGCTAGCTAAAACTATAGGAGCCAGGAAATGTAAATCGGTGTCGCTGTCTAAATTTTCATGCTTAGTATCATCTAAAAACAGAGCAATATAAATAAACATTTTGTATTTTAGGTAGAAGTGTAGATTTATTGTTATGTCTGCTTTTAATAAATATTCTAAATGATTTTAATAGCGAAAATTAAAAAGTATGTCAAAAGAGCTAATATGAAACACTCCTATACCATTATCAACAACTTAGACACATGTCCTAAGAAATCAACTTCTTTTATGTAGAATATAGACTATTTTACTTAAGACCCAGGTGCATTAGGCGGTATGCTATCTCCACAGTGATCGGTAATTGGCGATTTCCACAGCTTTTCAATTCCCAGCTAACGCCCACAGATTTTAGTTCTTTAGCCATGTTACTATAAGTGTTTGAAATGTATATATTTATAGAATGGTTTATATAAATAAATACGACAGTAGTGCTTTATAACACAATTTGTTTAGTAGTAGTGTAGTTCCTCCTGTCAGACCTTGTGGTCTATAGGGTAGCTGATGTAAAGGTCATCTGATTCTGTGGCCTACGGTTAACGAGGGTGTCATGTGGCCATCACAACGACCAACCGCCTTTACTTTTCCCCAACTAGATGTTTAGTAACCATTAGAGCTGGGTGGACTCAGAGACGCCCAATGAGCCGAAATAAAAATCCCAGTCTTTACCGGCATTCGAACCCCCAAAACGAAGTTCAGAAGCCAAGTGCTTTACCTCTTAGCCATGTAGAGTAAAATAAGCTTTTAACTTTTAAACTTTTCTCAAACATAATACTGTGTCAGAGCTCAGACCCATTACATGACAATAAGGGATGGTGGTGGTTATGTTTGGAAGTCGGTTCGTCGCAAACCACACCAGTAGCCGTAACAAAAGAGCGGAGTTTTTTTTTAACTTCAGCAATTTATCCCACTTTCGGTCAGAGTGTTACAAGATCAGATGCCGTCATCGAGAAGTAAATAGAAGTCTGATTCATAAAGCACTGGTTGGGGATGTGTATGTTTTGTCTGTGAATGTTGTTCGAATTTTTTTTATCTATATTGCTTTTGTACAGTAGTTACACTGAGGTTGTCAATTGTAGTCAAACTGAATTTCCATTAGTTTAGATCAATAAAAATCATGTTATCATATTATCTTCTTTTATTATCTCTTTATTGTCTTACCTTGAAGTATATACAGTGAGGTATTCACATTGTAACCCAAGTCAGTGGCATCGCCAGTAATATTAGGATACATAAACGCAGTGACTTCATGAAGACCCGGCGTAAGATAAATGGAAGGAATCTTGATGTTACATGTTGTTGAGAAATAGTGCATGGCTTCCTCATATACTTGTCTATGTTGATATATAATTTGATTTGGTAGTAGAACCACTGTCTGTTAGAAGTGTAAGAAAGGTATCAGCATTAGGGATAGAAAGAGAACTTAGTTTAAATATTTTGTCTTTTTTATTTATTTCCCTATTCTTTTTATCCCGTTAGAACTTTACAGTACTAGTATACTAGTAGCACTCGAATCCACTACCTTATAAATAATGTACCCATCGACATGCGTTTTAAATGTTCTCCCGACAAAACAGCGGGGACGAAATAGCGCCGACAAAATAGCACCGACAAAATAGCACCGACAAAATAGCATCGACAAAATAGCACCGACAAAATAGCACCGACAAAACACCGTGGAAAAAACATATATATTTTTTAGCATGTTATGCAATTTAAACTTTGGTAAAAATAGAGAGGAATGAGATAAAATGTTTAAGTCTGCACTATGGCATACTTTTAGATATATTAATGCTGTGGGCAACAATCTTCCTATGATATCTATCAGTTCTCCATTGTCGCTTCAACACTAAGAATGCATAAGGTATTTTTTTTTTATTTGTAATATTTAGACGATAAATATTCTTCTTCTTCAAAAAAAAAGCAATTTCAAAATAAATATTAGCCATGTTAAAGAAAATGTGATTGACATTATATTAAAAAAGTAAAATGTATAAATTAAATGTATAAAAGAGTTTATAAATTTACATTCTAAATATAAAAACGATACATGCAGAAACATATTCTTTTTAGGATTAATTATCATTGTGTGGATTAGCAGGGCAAAAGAAGATAGCTTTGCCCCTGATTCTAATACCAACATAACATAGTTTTATAAACGATGGACAGAAACATTAAGAAATTGACGGAATTTTCATTTTAAATTAACAAAAATGGAGAGAAATATTTGGCATATTATTTGTGGCTCCAGTTGTGGAGTCTGTGTGGAAAGAGGTTAGCTATGCAGTGTAAATGATGATAAATAAGTGGTATTGTCGTCCGCTGTGTTGTGTAGGACAGACGCTCTAGAAATCCAGACTGAAAACACACACACAGAGAACCATTGCTGTAACGAAGTGATTACTCCATATGTCCCTCAGAGAGCCCTGCGCTCATGGACTCAACGCTTCTAGTTGTGTCACGCTTCTCTTTCAACGTGTACGGTTTGCAAGCTTTCAGTTCTACGACCAAAGGCTTTGAACTTACTCCTCATTGATCTTAGACAGAATATTAAGACCTATCTGCTCGATACTAGGATTTTATGAAGAATAATGAAATTTAAACAGACTACTTCTAATGGCTTTAGAGAGAGGCAATATTTATTGACGTTAAGATTTTGCTTGACAACATTCGACGATTCCATTCGTTTATTCGTTACTAATAAACGTCTTGTTGGCCTTATGTATACGTTTATTGGATTTCGTTATTTGAGTGTTACTTCCGTTTGATTTATCTGCATAAGTCAAAACGTGAAAGCGCCTAACAGTTTGTAATGTTGTCATTGCGCCATGAAATTAAAATTGTGTTTGTTAACAGCCCTCTAAAATTAATATATTATTATTACCATATGTAAAACGAACCGGCTATTCTACGTTTCATTACATATTCATAAACAAATTAGTCTGAAATTGTGAGCTCTAGCCTGGAGAATAAGTATACCTGGGACGTAATCGTCTGTACTATTTAAGATAAATATACTTTTTTCTCAGTTTACAATACACAAACTGATGGTAAATATAGTTCAATATAACAATTAAAAATATAGAAATAGAATCGTTAGTTCGTATGTGTACCTGACTGAGATTAACTTGTGTTTGTCATGTATTATGTATTTGGTTTAAGACTACACTTTGAGCATTTCTTCTCATGCAAAGATTCTATACGACCAAGAAATTTACTTTGCTTTATAAAGGTCATGGTCGTTCAGTTCAACAGATATATCCTTAGTATGCCTAAGATAGGCCAATATTCTTCTTTTGTCACATAGAAAAAAACGTATTTAGCTTTCGACAAAGTTACTAATATAAACAAGTTTCATTGTCATGTCCTTTTACTTGTATCTGCGAATTGTCCGAACTATTTTCAGATTTATTTATTGTGTGGTTTGAAGACATAAAAAAAAGGAACAACTTACTGTATTAAATGTAACTTTAAATTCACATTTTCCCCTGGGGAATATTTTCTTTGTGGCACAAATCACTTGGAAGTCAATGTCACGAGAAAGATTACAATGGAAGTCAATACTTTTGGCTTGAAATAGCAAAAGAACATCTTTTTTAGTTTTTTAAGGTTTAAATTCAAACATGAACGCCATGAAATTATATTTTACAATGTAAAATCAACTTTAAACATGTTTATAGGTAAGCCTACATTTATTATTATCTAATTACTTCGAACTATAATTGTGTTTATAATTGTATCTCATTGTATCTCATTGACCACTTGCACATTGACTGCAGTAAATATAAGTTACGGTTATAGATCTAGAAAGGATAATTGATGTAAACATATATTCTAATTATTTTATAATCAACTAAATATTATCTAAAATTAGCATTATTTAGCATTATTTAACAATTATTTTCCATAGATATTTTATTCAATCAAAAAAAATCAGTTCATCGATGCGGACATACTTACTTATTATTTTTGGAGTATAAGTTAAAGTTGCGCTTTTTGTTCCAATTTCATTGACTGCTTGACATAGATAGTCTAAAAATAATTAAATTAATAATTAAATGCAAGAAAAAAAACTTGTTTTCCATAGTTTTTTTTTTGTTTACACAGTTTACTGTTTGTTAAATATTATTTAATGTATTGTTTATTAAATCTATATATTTAAATGGAAGCGGGGTTTTTTCTTGTAATATAAATCATCAAAATTTTAGGTTCTGAAGAAACAGTTATCTGTATAGTAACAATGAAACATATCTTCGACACTATTCTATTGAGGCTCATACAATTTAGTTTCTAAAAGCATGCATCATTTATGTATATGTTACATATATAACATGATGGAGTTTTCAGATGTTTCCTTTGGACCTATTACACAATGTTTTTGATTTATGTCCGAGTTTCATCAACCACCTGCCTACCATTCTAGGAGACTTTAGCTTGAATCCCTACTCGAACCCCTGAACGCTCCCAGTTACACATTCTATCTGGCTTTGACTTTGTATGACAAGAATGAAGTTCTATATAATGGAAATACAAAATCTTATGCCAGTATTGTTAAGCTGATGGCTCGCCAACTTGAGACTGTCAGGTTTAAGTTGAGCCATAGACTATTGAAACTCTAAACCAGCAAAAGCGAACAAGAGCTCCCTCTCACCTGCTTGTTGAACAGTGTGTCCTGTCTGGCGGAGGTTCTTACTCGTGTTTATTTTGACGCTGTCATTTCCAGTGACACGGTCACTTCGGACTCGAGGACTATAGACGAGGCTAGATGCCGCTTACACCGGGAATCTGCGCCATTTTTCTATTCTATACCAGGCTAACAGTGTGGGACACGCCCTTTAGGCAGCGGCCCATTGATAAACAAGGAGGAGATGTGGCTGAGCAATAAAGAGCTTAATTTCCGAACCGGAAGTCCCGTATTCAAATCCTGGTGAAGACTGGGATTTTTATTTCAGGATATTGGGCGCTTCTGTGTCCACCCATATAATAAACATATCAATAAATAATCGTACAAATTTACCTTCCTTGCTAGAAAATAAACGCATATTTTCTAGCAGCTGACATTAATTATTTTATTATATTTGAAATTTAATATAAATATTTTGAAAAGTTTTTTTCTTGTTCTAAATTTGATAAAATGTTCATACCTTTATCTGATCGTTTGGCTTTGACCTTAAGAATTCCATTGTTACTTTTTAGCTGGGTAAACTTATCACACCATTTCAGCGAATATTTCAGCGCACTACTCAAAACTGAGCATTGGCAGACGATTTCTTCGTTCTCTTCTACAGTCTCAGGACAGTTTAGCAACTGAACTTCTGGAATATCTAGTTGCAAATAATTAGAAACAAACTAGAAAGTGCTAGTGATAGAAATATGATTTAAAAAACTTTTTTAAAAAGTATAAAGACTAAATATATCACTAAGCTGTTCTCCGTCTCGAAAGGGTCTAGGAAACCGAAATCGTCTTTAAATTAAAAAAGAATTTGGCTTTTGTTGAAGTGAACTATCAAGCTGAATTTCCATTTCTTTTCT
This sequence comes from Biomphalaria straminea, assembly GCA_021533235.1. NCBI lineage: Eukaryota > Metazoa > Mollusca > Gastropoda > Planorbidae > Biomphalaria > Biomphalaria straminea. The sequence goes on along the minus strand of JADKLZ010013068.1, from coordinate 16,251 downwards.
ATCTCTCTCTCTCTTATATATTAAATAGAACTACTTTTTCTTCTTCTTCTTTTGTCCAGGTTTTTCCTGCTGAGCTGTGAGCTCTTTTGCAGACTGTGCCAAGAAAAAAATAGTGTGCTGTTTTCTTCAATTGTTTAGCACTGCCATAAAGGGTGTTGGTTATGTTGGGCTGTAGTGGGAGTAGGGTCTGTCTAAGGTGGATTAGGAGGAGGCACTCAAAAATGATATGGTTTACGGTTTCATAAGGGTGGCTGCAGTGTCTACAAATGGGAGTTATGTGGAATTCATTTTACTGTGGTAATTTAACAGATGTGTGTCGTGTATTTGTGTTGGAAGATTGTAGATTGCTCTTTGCGGGGGAGGAAGTTAATTCTGTTCAGTTTGTTAGGCGTGTTCATTTCTTTGTACATGGATCTGCCTGTGTTTCCTGTTGCCCATTGGTTGTGCCACTCCTCTGTGTGGTTGTTAATTAACATTGACCTTAGTAAACATAGCTACAAGTTTATAACATTTTTTAAGTAGTTTTTAATTTAAAAAAGCAAAAATAATGATTGCAACATTATATTGTAGAATGATAACACCTGATAATAAACCAGAAAATGAAAAAAAAAAATGATTATCATCAGAAGTAATGAAATAATAGGTTTCCATGTAATTATTTTAACAAATATTAGGCCAATTTTTTTTTTGTATGTTTGAAAGGCTTTTTAAAGTGAGGTTGTACTTGAAATAAAGCTAAAGCATTTTTTTTTTATCTATTAGTAGGTTGTGTTGAAGGAGCAAATGAAAATGGTTAACTGACACTAAACCATACTTTGGACTATTTAAATTCAAATTGGATAGGAATGTTGTTAGATATAAAAGTTGACACACTTTAGACAGAAACTAAAATTTTATCGATTACATAAATATGACAACATAGATCTGAACAACAAACTATTAGAGTTTGGATGTCTTAGCTAGTACTGAGGTTGTCAAAGAGTCTCACAGGAATGATTTTTTTAAATGTAGAAATCATTCAGTTCAAACTTAAATTTTATTTGCCAGACAGGAAAAGTAGATAGTACAAACCTATTGAAATGTTTAGAGAAACCCTTGTTCCATATTTCATGTCTAGTTTAGTTCCCGTCACGTTAGGATACACAGTGATCGCAGCTTGATAAGACCCAGACTTCAGAAGTGATAGATGATAGGTACAACGAGACTTATTATTCCCAATTTCAGAATTGTAAACAAAGTTAGACGAGTCAATTAACACCTCCTATTTAGATATAATAAAACAAAAAGGGAACACAATGAAATTTGTTTCTCTCTAACGAAAGAGAATTAATATTTGTTCATTTATTTTATAATAATAATAATAATATTAATTAGTAACAGTAATAATAAAAAAAATCTTTAATATACATATGGGCGTGCTGGCTGATTGTGTAAACGCTTGGCTTTTGAACCGAGGGGTTAACGTTCCGAAACTTGATAAGACTGGCATTTTGAAGTTTGTATTTTTAGGGCTCTTCAGCTCATCCAACTCCAATGGGGGATTGGCATAAATTGGGGAAAGTAATAGCAGAAGTTGTGCTGTCCACCTTTTTTGGCATCTGCCCTTTAGAGGGCAAGGTATGAAAGGGCTATTTTCTTTTCTATCTTTCTTGGACGAATAATCTTTTGTAATGTATGGTTCTTCAATTTTTTTTTACGCTCATTGACATTATAAATCAAGATTCTCTAACTAGTATGTTTTTTAGCTTAGATCTAATCAACGTGAAAAGATCAACTTCTTAGAATAAATGATAAAATGCTTATTTTCTTAGACTACAGTATCTTATTAATCCAAGTTTCGAAACAAATGAACATTTGTTTTATACAGTCTCACTGACCTTAATTTAGTTCTTTCATCTTTCACATTTGTAAGGAAAGATAACTTTGCCTTAAATAAACGTGATCTATCTTGGAGTTATTTCAAAATAAATTACATTTTAAGTTTACTACACTTTCAAAAGAGTAATAAGACTTATTTGACCTTAGAAACACTCAAACATGCGACTGAAAATTGTATACCGGTACCACAAATTTAACGAGCTGGGTGTCATGTGAACAGCGTACCATCCAGACGCCATTACTGTCCTCAACTAAAATCAGGTACCCATTAGAGTCTACACAGAGATTCGAACCCAAGGCAGGAGCCACCAGGCTCATTACCACTCAGCTACCGTCCTCTCGTGTTTATCGCTGATGAGACAGTACCCTAACAGATCTTCCCTATCAGGGATAACCTCATTATTAGAATTATATATATATATATATATATAATA
>JADKLZ010013068.1:0-10594 GCA_021533235.1 Biomphalaria straminea | reverse complement strand
AAAGAGAGAAAGAGATAGATAGATAGATAGATAGATAGATAGATAGATAGATAGATAGATAGATAGATAGATAGATAGATAGATAGATAGATAGATAGATAGATAGATAGATAGATTTCGTCCATCGTGGTTCAATGATGACAACTTTGTCATCCAGGGGGCTGTGGGCTTTGCACTGGGGTTTTATGCCTCCTCATGTGGCTGGTGAGACCTATGTGAACCAGGAATGTAGGGCCGCACACTGGGCAGGTTGTTCATACTTGAGCTAGAGTCATTGGCCTTGCTTTTCTTCTTTCTTTTTTGGTGTTTTCGTTCTGCCGGCGATGTTCTCTTTTCCTCAACAACATGTGCGTCAGTTTTCACAGCGTGACGCCATGATGCTCTATCATGTGCCTCTGTCTCCAAGGCGCCTGAGCAATTCAACTTATACAATTACATCAAGATTGCTAAGAAAATACTTAATTACCAATAGTTAATAAATCGATTATTTTGTTATTGATTATTGTGTTGGTAGGTGAAAGAAACAATTGTGCAAAATTTCAGCGTAATCTGAGATTGGGTGTGGGAGAAATAAAGTGTTTTACTTTTCACAAGACATATAGAGAGAGTGAGCTCATATGAGCTTTGTAAAAATTAAGAAGAGTACGTTGAAGTTATCGAGGGGCTTGTGATTTATTAATTATATTACATTTACTTTTTTTTTTTGCGAAAAGGTGAAATAAAGTTTCTTTTTTTTTTTCGATAATAATGCGACAGGTGGACAAAAACACACACAAAAACAGCGTTGTCACCTGTCTGTGTATAATGTCACGCTTTACAGCAAACAACAACGACTGACCAGAAAAAAATCAACTGTCTTTATTGTTAGCATACACATGATGTAGGATCAAGGCATTCATTATTAGAAATACCTTCAGAGACATGAAGAATGTAGACATATCTTTATATTGTCATTTTAAGTAGCGTAGAGCTAACTATCTGGGCAGCTACTCATTGTTCACGGATGGTTATTGGCCATTGGATTATATCTGACCAGCTGTATTTTCACTGTGTATTATTTAAACGTTAATATTTAATGTCAATTAAATCGTTCGACTAGTGATATTTATTTTCACTACATTATTTTTTTTTTAATGTAAAGGCATTAAGCTCAATAAATCAATGTTCAGGTCTGATTAAATTCAGAAAATACTAATAATAAGTTATAATGCATATGCCATATAAGTCTTTTACAATCACACTGTCACAGAGCTAAAGAGGGCGAACTTCAAAGAATTTTTAATGCTTAGTAGCTCAATCGTATTCATGGCATGCGCCTGTGCGAAACACGTCGTTGCATAAGAGTTTTCTTAAAATGTGCATGACATTAACATACAAAGTGCATTCTTAGCGTTTCTTAATGAAAAGAAATGTTTGTATTTTTTTCACTTGTAGTTGCTAGTTTATCAAAAAAAGTTACACTTAATTTGAACTTAAATGAATTTTGTCTTTTCTTATTTTACAAATATAAATCACTACATTTTTAAAAAATATTAAAGTAGCCATTGCAACAGAAATCTGCGAGCTGCAAAATATCTTAAGACCGCATTTAAATTACTGTGCTTTTAGTTCTGAGTGTGACAGACAAAGCTTTCGGGTCCTCTAAAAATACAATAATTTTTAATAAATATCCCTTTATTAAAAGTTTAGATGTAAAAATAACAAAATCAGAGAAAGTGTTGGGAATGCAGAGGGAAGTTTTAAATCGATTTATCTAATTAAAGAACTAAAAAAAATATAATGAAAAACAAAATTTTATTCGATAATAAATTAGTTTTAAAGCAGGGGTTCTCAGCCTGAGGGTAGCGACTCCTTCGAGTTCGATTGACGATTTGCCACGGGTCGCCTATGACCATCGAAATTATGGTATTGTGTGCCTATTCGCGGTGTTGAATCCAACAAATGCAGTATACAGGAGGTAAACTGACACAACTCAAAACACCAACGAAGGTTGAACAAGCAATACAGTAAGTCGACAATCGATTCAACTATAAAACACGTTTAATAATGAATAAGGGATCCGTCTGTGTCTTTCTGTGCTAGCCGTCTGTAGTCTCTATAGAATAGCGTCTACTTATTAGAGTTGACTTAATAATTCCTATTTTTAATCTAACTATTCGTCATTTCCGTAACTATTTAAAACTTATCCCTTAATTATTCCCGAAATAAATCTACGCTCTAATCATGTCATAACAATGGATTGTTTTTGTCTACTCTTCTATTTCTCTGTGTGCGGGGGTGGAAGGGGTCATGGTAGAGTCGGGGTTTGTAAAAGTGGTCTCCGAGCTTACAAGGTTGAGAACCCCTGCTTTAAACAGTTCTATGATTCGTTTGAAAAGAAAAACAAAAAACAAAAAAACATAAAACATTGCGGATGTAGCCTGTTGGTACAAGTTCGTAATTTTTCGTTAAGTTATTACATTTAACAATTGGGGCTTAATTATTGGTGTAACTTAATTATATTGTTACGATCTCGTCTATCAGAATTTCTGTAAACATTGCTAAACAACACAACACATCAAACACAAGAACTTGACAACAAGAGCTTCAATTAACAATGAGGCGGTTTGATTTCAAATGCATAAAAATAACAGCCAATAAACACAATTGTCTACACTAACTACAAATGCTTTGCTACACAACAGAACTGCCTTTCTAACACAAGTTTCTCTAGCTCGTACAGCTACATTTTCGAGAACTCTCAAGGTACTACACAGTCCTTCTCTTTCTGTCCTGGACTCAACTATCCTTTCTATCACAGTGTCTCTGGTCTGTGAAGGCTCTTGGTTATATGAACAAAACACAGATTATACATACGTGTACTAGTAGTACTGCTCCTTGCAGCCTACAGCCATTGACCTGTGTGATTGGCCTGAGTCATGTGTGTCAGTAGGCCTCACACACATTTACCATTTTACCCTTTTAGTCCGCCATTGGAGATGCTACATACAATATAATATTTATATTTCAATTTATAATACCGGTACTTACGTTTTTATTCATATTAAAATTAAAGTTAATTCATGAAGAAATAAGCCTAGCACTAATTTCAAGGCTGGTGAACCCAAAAGTTATAAGGACTTATTTAAAATTTAGACCAAAGATTTTTTTATTTTTTTTTTAGTAGGCGTACCATAGCCTTAGTTTTTTTTGGGAAAATCCAAAGTGGTAGAAAGATATTATCTTTAATTGACTTTATATTGATTGTTGTTTTACTCTAAAGTAAAAGTGAAATATTAATAATAATAAAAGACTTTATGTTCAAGTAAACCCGTAGGATGCCTTAGTGAGTTCGTTGTTCAAAGTTTTTATATTTTATGACATGATGAAAATATGTGTAAAATACAACTTTTTTTTTAGCCTCCTCGGAAAGGGGAATATCAGCTATTAGTTTTGTGTAGTTTGTCTGTCCGTCAGTCTAATTTAAATCTCATAAACTAAAAGATATTAAAATCAGATTTCATAATATTTTAGATCTTACAAATACAAAACACTCACAAAAAAATTCGGATCCGATTGTGAGTTTTTGTTTCCACACAAAACGTATTTGTAACCTTTTTTTTCAGCTAAAACTATTACACCATAGCGAACGTCTATCGTAGTAATTCTAATAAAAGCAAAATACCAATCAATGATTCATTTATGTATCGAGAAATCTATTAAAATAGCAAACGGTGTCTAGTGAAATTGTGTTCACACGTTCCTTTTATCACTAATGTGTTTCCTACGACATGGTTTTGACAGCGTTGTATCATAAACACCGCTATTACTATTAGCAAAAAATCGAAAGCTTTTTATTAAACCATGGTATTTAATTTTCGGTATTTCCCCAAACGCCCGCATTCTATACGTAAAGAAACGTATCTATTACTTTAACTTTATTACTACCGGTACATTTATTTTTTATTTTTTAATATATTTCAAATTATACCTCCCTCTGTGACAACTTTATTTTTTTACTTAAAAATGTATGTAGTATTATGACACACGTTCATGGGCTCCCGCATGGGGGTGCAAGGGGGTGCACTTGCACCCCCCTGGATTTTGAGTAGCAAAATTCTAGACATTACCATTTTTTTTTTTGCATCATTAAATCAATGAACTTCTTAGTAGCCACTGAGCAAGTAGTAATTCCACTGTAGTATAATCATAAGGATAAGTTAATGTTCGAGTTGACAGTCTAGGTTTAATAGGAATACATGGCCGACGTGCACCCCTCAAGATTCTAGTAGCCACATTGTAGTAAATTTTATAAAAATTAATTTCTTAGAAAGAGGAATTTAAGAAGTTTTGCTTCCACTGAAGTACAGCTGTAAGGAAAAACTATTATTGCAATAAACTAGAATATGCTAATCAGGTGTTGATGGCCGACCATGTACGCTTTATTATATACTTGCAATTTTTTGCACTATAAAAAAGTGTGAAATATTCTATTGCACGTAAGTCGTGACAATTTGTTATCTCTTGCACATAATTAGACTTATTATTATATTTAGTTAGGGCCTAGAATATATTTTTTTCTTTGTCTTGGAGAAGAAATCCTTGCTGATTTTATTTCAATACGATAAATGTGAAAGCTTCTTTGAACAAGAATGAGGAGTGCAGTCATATGTGTGAATGTATTTATGTTATGCGGAGTTTAGGTCGGTTTTAGTTCTAGATAGCAGGCTAAACACGTCCACCAGTTTACGATTGCAGACTATACAAGAAATTCTCTTAATAATAATAAAGTTTTATTTATAGAGCGCTGTTAACAAACTTGATGTAGGCTCAAGGCACTGTGATAATATTATAGTTATGGTTGGGTTACAAAGACAGTTTGTAAGAGAATGCAAGGATATTATAACGTTTTGTTTTAAATTAGGTTCTACTTATTTGCATATTAAATAGTTTTGTTTCTCTTTAAAAAAAGGGAATATTATTTTTGGATAGGTATTATATTTTGTATGATAAATATTAAGTAGCGTTGCAACATAAATATAAAAAATAATAATTTTCTACAAAAAGTCTAAAACCATTCGCATAAATGTGTTGAAAATATGGTAGACAATTACCTCCCTTACTAAAGAGCTTCCCGTGTTTGTTACTATTTATAGTGAATAGTTGTAAAAGTGGTGTATGTTATGAAAAAACTGCTTGCATAAGTGATTTAAAAAATTAGATTTTTCGCTTTTAGAAAAGCAGAATCTAGTCTTGTTTTCCGATGGGCTATTCGTGCGACGTTATTCAGAATTCGCTGCAGCTTTGCTATTTTGTCATCAGATATACCTGCTAGCAAGGCGTTGCAGTAGTCATGTCGGGGGAGTATTATGAATGCTATTGCTAGCTCTTTGTTGACACCGTCGTCAAACTGAGACAAACAGGGTCGGATATGACCTAATCATTGAAGCTGAAGATAACGGCCCTAAGGAGACACTCTGGAGTGAGAAATAAGAACCCAGTCACAATTTTGAGATGATTTGTTTGGCGGATGTTAATTGCAATTCGTTGTTAACATTTTCTGTTAGATCGACCGTAGACAGAACGAATAAGCTTAACAACGCGTAAAGTAAATTGTTTGTTCAAATGTTAAATATTTAATTTGAAACAAATATTTAAAGGTCACTTATTATCGTATATGGGGGGGGGAACCAGTTCCTTTCTTTATTATTCTCCTTAGACGGAAATTTGCACCCCCCTGGAAAAAATCCTGCGGGCGCCCATGCACACGTTTCAAAATCAAGTTTAGCAGGCTATGGTTAAGTAATGTAATAACTGAAATAAGACGACTTAACGATATAGATGTTTTTCGTTTCCAATATTCACATGGAGACATTGCAAAACCATAGAACAACATCTGTCTTGAGCACAGCCTCTTCATAAGTTCTAGACTTCGGTGGAACTCGTCACGTTCCTTCTATTGTCAACATCCTTCTCAGCCGTCTCTAATATTGTGCACCTTCTGGCTGTAATAGACACACTTTAAATTAATAAGTCGAACAATATGAATGTATTCATTCACTTTTATTGTCTTTCTTACTTCACAGTATCATCCTGTTATCCATTCTGACTTCCTTACACACCACCCAGGCTTACACACTTTCTATGCTGTTCACACAACCATGCACTCTAAAGGTCAGCCGGTCACTTCATACACAGGCACACACGCTGCTCTACTAGCCATTCAAAACTCATACACTTACTATCACACTGGCTTCTGCACTAGCCTGGATTGCAGTGTACACGGCAAGGTTATAACATTGCCTCCTTCTTAGCGCTATTCGTTCCGAAAAGAAACAGTGCAGCGGAGGTTTGACAGTTCAGGTGGAGGTCGATCGGTGGGAGCCATATGTACTGATGTATTTTGTATAATCCCCATATAAATAAACATCTATATCTTTAAAAAAAAAATGTAACTTATGGGAGGCAACTCAACGAATATAGATGTTTATTTTCAAGGGTACATCTAAAAATACACAGAACAAAGTCTGCCTTGGCACATAATCTTCAAACGGCTTTAGACTTGGGTAAAAGTAAAGTTCCCCTTTCAGACCTAGTGGTCTATAGGGCAGATGATGTAAAGTTCATCTGATTCTGTGGCCCACGGTTAACGAGGGTGTCATATGGCCAGCACAACGACCAACCGCCTTTACTTTTCCCCAACTAATGTCAGGTACCCATTAGAGCTGGGTGGACTCAAGGGCGCCCGAAAATTCAGAAATAAAAATCCCAGCCTTCACCAGGATTTGAACCCGGGACCTCCAGTACGGAAGCCAAGCGCTTTACCACTCAGCCACCGCGCCCTCTTTAGACTTGGGTGGGACCTCATTATCTTCTTCCATGTCAACATCCCTCTCAGTCTCGTCTCTAATAGTGCGCACTTTCTGCTTTATCTTGGATGGCGGTATGCATGGCAAGGTCATAACAATATGTAATCGTATACTATTGCAGAGACCCTCACCTAGCACAGAAAACTGTGTATAGGGAGGTTGGGAAATAAATTATAAAAAAAAGGGACAGGGGCGTACGTAGGAATTTTCCATCGTTTTGGGGCCCATGGGGTTTGACCTCTTTGGGGCCCTTCATTTTGTGTAATATTTAATTTTTAATGTAAAAAACACTCAAGTGGGGGCCCGGGGGGATTTTCAAATTATCCCTCCTCATCCACCCACCCTTGCTACGCCACTGAAAAGGGATGACCATGAGGCATGAGCGGATTGGTTGAGGGCTGCCTATGAGTTCGTGTAACAACAACAAAAAAATCATGTTTCTTTAACGTTGTATTTAGCAAGTAAATAGTACTTTTTACAGCAAATATATGTCATTTTATATTTCTTAAAACATATATCGTAGCCTATTAGTCTTCAAATCATTTCCTGTGAATCATTTTTGGTCAAGATTAATTTCTGAACTACTTTTGTGGTATCCGGCGATTGAAAGCAAATTGTCATAATAACTATTAACCCATAAACTATTAGTCATAAATTTTGTGTTAGTAAACGATCCTCGTAATCCAGTTGTCTAATGAGACGTTATTTTTTTGTTTACAAAACTCATAACAACTCACTCTGTCTTCCTGGGAAAAAGGTTTGTACACGTTACTTCTCCCACATCCAATCTGGAATCATTTTGAAAATTAGACCATCTATATCTTTTACCCGTCAATAATAGAATCAATAAAAAAACAATTAGTTAATTAACTATTCCTAATTATTTTAATTGGTATCTCGAACAAAAGAAATAAATGTTACTTGATTGAAGTAGTGGTATAAGCTTTATAGGTTGGTGTCTGCAGTGGGGTAGCAAGGTATCCGTGGGCCCGGGTTCAAGACTATCTCGTTGGGTCCCCTCCCCTCAATAAGACAAATACAATATATGACAAAACAATTGAGCCATCTGAATGTATCGGTACAGTGACCAAAAGACATTCCAATGTAAATAGAGTAGTTTTTTTTTTTAAATAATCTTATCACGTCTGACCTCGTTACAACTCCAACACGAATTAAAGTCAATGTTTGTATAATTTATAACAGCATTAAACGAGTGAATGGAGTTTCAAATATATAAAGAAATGTTTAATGAGTGGAAGTTCCCATTCTACTCATTTACATTCCTAAAACACTTCTAGGTGTCAAATTTTGAAACATTGATACAAGCTAGTAACTAGTTCTACTTCCAATATTTCAAAGTAAACAGATCGAATATTTATTTCCTGAACATTTCTCTGGTCTTCTAACTAACAAAGTAAGAAACAAGTGCATCTATTTCTAAATGCGCTAGCGGCTTCTGTTGAAGCAGCAATGCCCAAAGGCCATTTAAGTATCCAGTCATATTTGAAGCACCTTCATAGCTTTAGCCTAGCAGTTTGTTTAAGGATAAAAGGGGATTTTTTTATTTTTTAATTACCGGTACTTGAAGCATTTGTTCAGCTTATACTGCTAACGCCTACCTAGATGACCTAGAAATGACTTTCTAATTTCTATTTCTTGGATGTTCCGTCATCGGAGATCACTAGCAGCAGTAGCGGTCTTAGGGGGTGGCAAGTGGGGCAACCGCCCCAGGCCCCGCGCCTGGGAGGGGCCCCGCGCTGGGACATTTTATTGTCACCAACTTCGAAAACTAAATGAGTGATTATAAACAAGGACTTGTTACTCTATATTTTCCCATTATAATTACTTTACCAATTGTCATTTAAGCTCTTAACTTATATTTCTTATTTCGAAATATTGTTCAGTTTCGGTATAGACAGCCTAGTCTAACAGACTATCATTGTTTAACAGTTCACAATAAAAACACATATGTGGAAGCAAACAATCGTAATTGTTTATTTGGTAAATAGATAACGACGTCTAATCAGAATTTTTAGGGACAATGTGTAGTGATAAAGTTTGATATATCTTTTGCATTATGAAAAATTGAAAATGAAAGAGTCATTTATAACATTTGTAGTAACATAAATGCAACTTTTGACAAATTGATTTTTTAATGAAAATAATCAGTGCTTTTTTTTTTTTACCGTCAAACCGGTACGGCGTACTTCACTTTTTTCAATGTGGGGAAAAATTATCAATTTTCTTGTATTTTAGCGTTTATTATTAATTTTTTAGTAGTTAAAAGTTAAGCAATCCACTGAGTACCGGCACCTATTTTTTTTTATAAGCACTGAAAATAACTAAACAATTATACAGTGTATTCTCGACTGTCGCTGGTGATAAGTTCTAAGACCGCACGCGAAGGTCCGATTTTCGCGGTAGGCTATTTAATTTCTTAAACGTCTAATATTTTCGGATATAAACAGTATCACCAGTTGATGTGCTTGTATTGCTATTTTGGAAAATCAGTTTTCAGCAAGTTTGGCGATGACGTATTAAGTTTTTTTTTTCCAATAGGCTATTATACTAAGCATAGACATAGTGCGGCCGTGGGAAAATCCGTGTCAACGTGTAAAAAACGCAGGAATATTTTTACCGGTCCACGAAAGAGGAAAAGACGCTATAAGTTTTGTGTGGAATGTCTGTCCGTACGTTCGTCCGTCCTGTTTAGATCTCGTAAACTAGAAAAGATAGTAAAAATCCGACATCAAAATATTTAAGACATTCAGAGTTCTAATGTAACGGCTTGTGTTTTTCTTTTCTGAAACCAAAAAATCTAATTTTTTAATTCACTTATGCAAACAGTTTCTTTAAGAAAAACACATGACTTTTGTAGCTATTCACTATTAATAGTAACAAACACGGGATGCTCTTTAATAAAGGAGATGACCCTTTTTTAAACAGGCGTATTCAAACTTTTCATTTTATTCTTTTTTTTTTTTTACATTTGTATTGCTAACTACTACATTTCCACAAATAAAAATGTTTACTTTTTTAAAAAAAGAAAAAATCTATTTAGTATGTATATAAGTTAAACATAATTTAAAACAACAATTAATAAGTAGTTTTTCCTGTTATTGCGTTAATTCGGTAGCATTAGTGAAAGTCGAACTTCACATTCACTTTCACATATTCCTTGGTCTACTGGACCGCTGGGGCACCACACAGATCTGTCAACCTTCTTTCTCCATTCTACTCTGTCGTTTGTCTTTGATAGAATTTCATTCTGATGTTCTTTCTGAAAATATTGAAACCTGGGTGGAACACATCGGGGGCGATTTTGAGTTCGTATTTCCACACATACTGTCTTTGTAATCTTGTTTTTTTATAGATTTTTTTTTTTGAAAACCCGTGATACAACCCTTCCGCAAACGTCGGGTCTGTGAAAGTGAATGGGCCACTGTAACTCCTATAGCACACGTTATTCTTATAGAACATCCTATTTGCTTTAATTTGCAGAGTGAGAGAGAACACATAATATTAGTAGTGCGCGAGTGTTTTATTTTTTATTCGCATCTGTTAATGCAAAACAATTAAAATACCCGTAGGCCTACAATAGCACTTAGAATGCACTTATACGGCCAAAAGTAAACCAACGTAATGTTCTATGTTTTGTTACAAATATAAGGCTCCCAGCTTTGAGGCGGACACATTAGAGACGGATTAGCCCGTTAGTGAAATGTGGTAAGATATATATATATATA